>CAIGRB010156175.1:8759-30917 GCA_903798255.1 Fraxinus quadrangulata
TTTCTCCAATTATCTGTGTTTGCTATATTGTTATTTATTTTCAATCAGTCAAAAGTAGTTAGGAAAAATCATCATAATTATTTACTTGCTTTCGTCGAATAAATGTTAGAAAAATTAGATTAAGATCTGAAGTATAGTCCTCGTGGGAACGATAATCCGGACTCAAAAATCCACTATATTACTTGTTACGATATTGTACACTTGCGATATAAAAAAAAAACACAACAGAAATTAAGATACCTGATCGAGGATACGAAGAAGCAAACCGATGCAAAACTCCTATCAAGATGGAATTCTGAAAATTCCATGGTAACGGCATGGCTAGTGAATTCCATGAAACCGTCCATTGGAAAAATATATCTCTTCCTCCCCATTGCAAAAGGGAGGCTATGAAAGAAACATACTCCGATTTTGAAGATTCTTCTCATGTCTTCGAGATAAAAACTCATTTATGGCAGACGAAGCAAGGCACCAGGGATGTTACTGACTACTACATGGAGATGGTCTCCCTGTGGTAGGATTTAGACCTTAGAAGCAACGAAGATTGGAAGTGCCCAGAAGATATAGCTCTGTATAAGAAGCAAGAGAACGAGAGAGTATATAAGTTCCTTGCGGGTCTAAATCGGGAACTCGACAATATCAGAGGCCGCATATTGGGTCGAAAACCATTGCCCTCCACTCGCGAAGTGTTCTCCGAGGTTCAACGTGAAGAGGCGTGCCGGTGGGTGATGGTTAAGATCGTCGGAGACAAGTCTTCTGCCTAGCCGCAAATGGGTCTTCGAATTTGAGAAATAATGGGCCAAGACACGTACTGGATTTTGTAGTATAAATGGGCCTGTTGGATTTGGACATTTTAAAATACATGGACTTGCTGGGCATAGGTCAAATAATAATTCTCTAGTGGATTTGGGCTGGCTGGACTTGGAGGAGGAAATTTGGGCCCATCATTAAAAGGCAGTATTGATGAATCCAACCCAAAATTGCAGGGACAACCCTCGTGTGAACACTGTCGTAGGTTGGGACATAAAGAAAACACATGTTGGGAAATTCACGGAAAACCTACGGATTGGAAATCAAGAAAAAATACTAGGAGCCGGGGGTATCAAGCCGAAACAACAAGTAACCAAAGTTCTAGTAGCGCTTTCAATTCGGAACAATTGGAGCTCTTTACCAAATGTTCTCAAACTTTCAAAAATTTGATCAACAGTCCCCTAAATGTCCTTCTAGTTCTCTTGCTCACAAAGGTAACTTTCTTATAGCTTTAAGCACCTCACGATCTAAAACCTCCTAAATTATTGATTTCGGGGCGTCCGATCACATGAGACTCATATCGCATATTCTCTTCATACACTACCTTTGTGGGAAACATTAAAGTAAAAATTGTAGATGGATCACTCTCATCTGTTGCAGAAAAATGGAGTATTCAAATCTGAGTCCGTAACACTGCAATCTGTACTTCATGTTCCAAATTTGTCTTGTAATTGCTATCTGTTAGTTAATTGACCAAAAGTTCTAATTGTTCTGCTAACTTCTTTCCATCTTATTGTATCTTTCACGACCTTTCATCCTGGAAGACGATTGATAGTGCTATTGAGGGACTACACTACTATGAGGAAGCTTATATGAATAAATCAGGTCACCTTTTAGGCAGTAATTCTACATCTATCTCTAAGGATAGTGAACTTTTGTTATGGCACAATAGATTGGGTCACCCTAGCTTGAAATACTTGAAACATGTATTACCTTCCATTTTCATTAATAAAACTTTTGTTGAGATTCAATGTGAAAGTTGTGAATTTGCAAAACATAAGCGTACATCCTTTCCAGCCTCCACATACAAACCATCTAAACCTTTTGCCATGATTCACAGTGATTTATGGGATCCTTCCCGCTACCCTAACCGTACCCAAAACGAAATGGTTTGTACATTTATAGTCGACCACACTCAAGTATGTTGAGTTTACCTCCTAAAAGAAAAAACGGATGTCCGTTCCGTCTTCATAAATTTTCACTCTATGATTCAAACACAATTTCAAACACCACTCCAAATTCTGCGCACTGAGAATGGCACATAATACTTCACTACATTACAAGACTATCTAAAAAACATGTGATAGTCCACCAAAGCTCATATGTTCACTCTCCCCCAACAAAATGGGATTGCTGAACGGAAAAATATACACCTACTCGAAGTTGTACGTGCTCTCATGTTCACTATAAATATGCTAAAAACTTTTTGGGGGATGCCATCTTAACTTCTGCATATCTCATCAATCGAATTCTCCTTCGACTCACCCATACAAAGACTCCAAAACCACTCCCAACTTCCGACCTCACCTCGAATCTACCTCTCAAGGTATTTGGAAGTACTGCTTTTGTACATATCCACTCCCATCTTCGAAATAAACTTGAACCACGTGCAATCAAATGCGTGTTTTTTGGATACTCACCTACACAAAAAGGCTACAGGTGCAATAACCCGTCCAAAAAAAAATCTACGTTAACCTTGACACAACCTTCTTTGAAAACACACCTTATTACAAAAAACCTCATCTTCAGGGGGAGTATATAAGTGAAGATGATCGGTTCTCAAATCGGGAATTCTTAAGTGTTGACCTTTCCTCATTTGAACTAGTACATACAGAACCTATAAATCTACCTTCTAATGTGCCATATACAGGAGGAAACTTGAATTCAGGGGGAGATGTCGAAAAACATAGTGACAAAGAGTTATTGGTTTACTAGGAAGCAAAAATCAAAGTATAAAGAAACTCTTACATCTGAGGTACCAAGAGAGTCGAAACCTGTGATAGGACCTGAGGAGAATACATCCAATGAATCTCCATATTTGAATCTACCCATTGCTATCAGAAAACAATCATGTACTCTCTATCCTATCTCAAAATTCATATCTTATAATGCTCCATCCACAAAGGACACAGGGAACTCAGTAGAAATAGACATATCAAAGACAGGTTGGGAAGTTAATCTATCTCTCGCACACTAGACCTGACATAGCTTTTGCAGTGAACGTGGTAAGCCAACATATGAATTCTCCCAAAAAGGCTCACTTGGAGGCAGTATATAAAATCCTCAGATATCTAAAAGGCACCGTTGGGGAAGGACTATTCTTCGAGAAAAACAAATGAAAAGGAGTAGAAATATTCACTGATGTTGACTGTGCTAGATCAACAGAAGATAGGAGGTCGACTTCAGGCTACTGTACCTTTGTATGGGGAAATTAGGTAACTTGGAGAAGCACAAAACAGAATGCAGTGGCAAGAAGCAGTGCCGAAGCAGAGTTTAAGCAACTGCAACTTGGAGAAGTAAGAAACAGAATGTAGTGGCACGAAGTAGTGCAAAAGCAGAATTTAGGGCAGTTGCACATGGAATATGTGAATGTTTATGGATAAAGAAACTATTAGAAGAACTAAAAATTGGAGTGGAATTTCCAATCAAACTATATTGTGACCCCACCACCAGGCCTCTGTCGACAGGGGAGAAGATGGTATATCGACTGCACAAGTCTCTCTACGGACTTAAACAAGCTCCCAGAAATTTGTTTTCAAAGTTTTTAGAAGCAATTAGGAAGGCTGGTTTTGCTCAATCTCATTCCGATCACAGCTTGTTTATAGTAATATATACAATGGAGAATATATGGAAGGTTTTCCTAATAAAATCATTGACGAGAAAATCAACCAAGCAGAAAAACTAGTCCCAAATACCTATCTCATTGTTCATTCTTGGCAGGTTCAATAGGAAAGTAAAGACCAATTACCCTAAACAAATGGAGAGGATGTGAATTTAAATTTCACTACCAAGCCATATATTCCACCTGTACTAAAAAATTAGCAATTATAGAACAGAGGAGAAACATATGGTAGAAGTATTCATGACCTAATTAACAGGATATAAATGAACAAGAAAATATATAGACAACTAAGAAACACATCTGGATTCATATGTCGCAAATTCTACTTCAGAAAACAAAGCTACAACACTATACACGGGCAATTTTTCCCATAATCAAGAAACTAAAACAACAATAAACAGAAAGGCATTCTAGTTTATTGCTAAATGGAATTATAAATTCAGAAAAGAACTGTAACAGCATGAAAAGGGCTTTCAGCCTTGATTTGGTTGCTCAAGCAAATCCCTTTTAGGATTTTACAGCAGTAAAGAACCTTCCAAAAACTCAATACTCTAATAGCCCAAGAAAACAAGGCCAAAAATCCAAAGAAAACCTCAAGATTTTTATTTTTTATTTTATCCTTTTCAGTATGCAAGTATAAAGAACAAACAAGTTGCTAACTCAAGTGTCTAATGAAATGTACCGCAATACCACCCCTACAAGTCTCATGACCGCGATATAAAGTAAATTCTCTTAATATTCTTGAGTTGTCACTCTCAAAACAAACCACCGTTTGGACCTCTTTGTGAACTACATGAGATTGACTTTCTTTTCCAAATTGTCTTCACTACACAAAAAGTTTGAGTGGGTATGTTGCTTTCTCAATCAATATCAAATCAGCTAATTAATTGAAGTTGAAAGTAATTGCTTAGTTGTTAGCTATCGTGCTCTTGTGAATGTTCAGCCTTTTTCAGATGCTGCATTCTCAGATACTAGTCAAGTTTTATACTGTTTTATCGGAATCAGATATAGAAACATTCTAACCCAACATTTAGTACCTGTTTGGTTTGGCTAAAAATCAAATGTTCGGTAAATTTTAATAAAAGTTGACAAAAGTTGTGGGTACTATAAAATTTAAGGTTGAAAGTAAGTTTTAAAAAATTGGGGCTTAATAAGCTGTTGTAACAATCTTGTTTGTTTTCTTCAAAACTTTTAACATTATATAATTTAAAATTATTTGTAACTAGAAAGAAAATAAGCATTGAAAAAGTGACTTAAGGAGGTAGGCAAAGGAATGGATGCACTTATTATACGATCGCTGAGTGTGAAGCTTGTCAAGTCAGAGGATTGCAAGTTCTCACCCTCACTCCGAGGAATCTGGGGTGTAGAAGCAGATGACGCCTTGCTGCTTGGATTACTTAGCTCAATCCCATTTCCAGTGACATTTTTAGAAGAATTAGCACCTACATATATTTTTACAGTTAGATCAAATATTCTATTATAGCACAAATTCAAAATCAGCACTTTTCATCGCCAAGGTTATTGATAGAATGTTGAACTGAAAAAATATTACAATTCTAAAGAATAACTAAAATTCGAACACAAATCGTGTAGATAAATGTTAGATATCTCTTTTACATTAACATATAATAAAATGGATAACATATCGAAGGTTTCCCCCAAAGAAAAACCACTGATGAGAAAATCAACCAAGAAGGATCTCTAGTCTTAAATACCTATCACCCTGTTCTTTCTTGGCACTTTCAATAGGAAATTAAAGACCAATTACCCTTAGCTCAACTAACGCAGGGTAGGTGAAATTTCCCTTGCAGCCAATATATTCCATCTACACTAAAAAATTAGCAATTATAGATAAAAGCATAAACATATGGTGGAGGGGATACATGACCTTATTAACAGGACATAAATGGACAAGAAATCATATAAACAACTAAGGAACATAAACGGGTTCATATGTGAAAAATTCTACTTCTGAAAACAAAACTATAAGATTAAATAGAGGTGAGGCTTTTCCATGATCCAAAAACTGATACAATAATAAAGAGCAAGGCATTCTAGTCTATTGCTAAATGGATTGATAAATTCAGGCAATAACTGTACCCATTCGAAAAGGGCTCTTAGCCCTGATTTGATTGCTCAAGCAAATTCCTTTTACAGTACTAAAAAATCCTCAAAAATGGCAAAATCCCAAATACCCTTATAGCCCAAGAAAACAAGGCCAAAAATAAAAAGAAAACCTCAAGATTATTATTTTTGTTTCTTCTTTTTCATTATGCAAGTATAAAGAAATAACAAGTTGCTAATTCAAGTGTCTATATGAAATTAACCGCAATACCACCCCCACTAGACTTGTGACCACAGATCTAAAGTAAATCCTCTTATTATTCTTGATTTGTCACTATCAAAATTAGTTCTAAGCCACCCACCATAATGCACCTCCCCACAAAACAACAAGCTTGAAGATAAACAGGTGGTTTTCTTACCGAGCTTTTCAATTGAGCAAAGAAAATTATGAGAGAAATTATAAGTTGGGATGGAAAAAAAAGTCATAAATGGATTGTTTAGCTACTCTTCTTGTTCTTCTTCTTTGAAGGGTCATATGAAAATAAATCATTTTTTGGACCTTATTGTGAACTACAGGAGATTGACTTCTACACAGACAATTTGAGTGGGGTATATTAATTTAATTGAAGTTGAAAGTAATTCTGCTTAGTTGTTGGCTATCCTATTCTTGCGAATGTCGAGTGTTTTTCAAATACTACAATCTCATATAGTAGTCAAGTTTTATACACTTTTATCAGATTCAGATATAGAAATATTCTAACTAAACATAATAAGCTGTTGTAGCAATCTTGTTTGTTTTCTTGAAAACTTTTAACGTTACATAATTTAAAATTATTTGTAACTAGAAAGAAAATAAGCATTGAAAAAGTGACTTAAGGAGGTAGGCAAAGGAATGGATGCACTTATTATAAGATTGCTGAATGTGAAGCTTGTAAAGTTGGAGGATTGCAGGATCTCACCCTCACTCCGAGGAATCTGGGGTACAGAAGCAGATGATGCTTTGCTGCTTGGGTAACTTAGCTCGGTCCCATTTCCACTGACATTTTTAGAAGAAATAACACCTACATATATTTTCCAGTTTGATCAAATAATTTGATAGTAATAAAATTATATATCACAAATTCAAAATCAGCACTTTTCATTCCCAACACAATTGATAGACTGTTGAACCAATCACATATTACGTTTCTCAAGAATAACTAAAATTCAAGCACAAATCGTGTAGATAAATGGTAGATATTTCTTTTACAGTAACATATCCAATGGAAAGTATATCGAAGGTTTCCCACAAATAAAAACCATTGATGAGAAAATCAACCAAATATGATCTCTAATCTCAAATACCTTTCTCCTTGTTCTTTCTTGGCAGGTTCAATAGGAAATTAAAGACCAACTACCCTTAACTCAACAAATGCAGCGGATATGAATTTTAATTTCACTTGCAGCCCACATATTCCATTTATACTAAAACATTAGCAATTATAGCACAGAGCAGAAACATATGGTGGAGGGGATACATTACCAAATTAACGGGATATAAAAGAATAAGAGATCATATAAGCAACTAACAGACTAAATTAACAGAATATAAATGAATAAGAGATCATATAAACAACTAAGAAACATAAAGGGGGTCCTTATGTCGAAAATTCTACTTCTGCAAACAAAGCTACAAGATTAAACAGAGCTAATCTTTCCTATAATCAAAAAACTGAAACAACAATAAAGATCAAGGCATTCTAGTCTATTGCTAAATGGATTGAGAAATTCAAAGAATAACTGTACCAGTATGAAAAGGACACTCCAAAAAATCAAATACTGTTATAGCTAAGAAAACATGGCCAAAATTTGAAAGAGAAACTAAGATTTTTATTTTCTATTTTTTCTTTTTCAGTACGCAAGCATAAAGAACAAACAAGTTGCTAACTAAAGTGTCTATATGAAATTAACTGCAATACCACCCCACGAGTCTCGTGATCCCAGATCTAAAGTAAATCCTCTATATTCTTGATCTGTTACTCTAAAATTAGTTCTCAGACGCCCACTATACCTCACCTCTACACAAAACAGCATTCTTGAAGATGAACAGGTGGTTTTCTTACAGAGCTTTTCAGTTGAGCAAAGAAAATTATGAGAGAAATTACAAGTTGGGATGGGAAAAAAAAAAGTGAGAAATTGATTGTTTAGCTAATAATCTTGTTCTTCTTTGCAGGTTCATACGGAAAAAAGCCTTTGGATTCTATTAAACTAAAAATACATTTTTTTTCAGAACTCATTTCTAATTATACATTCTTTAATAAAATAATACTACATGTAAAATTTAAAACTTTTCCTTAGTTTTAATCATGCATTATCCAAAAAAAATTACTATTCTAAAATCCATTTTTTCCCAAAATCTCGGTAGAATGGAGCCCAGACAATATGGGAATCACTTTTGGACCCTTTTTGTGTACTACAGGANTTAATCATTTTATTAGGAAATTTTATATGGAATATGACATAAAAAATTTTCAAAATTTTACATCCGAAAAAGTCATATCTCATATAGATGTAAAATTATATGGAGTATGATTTTTTTGGACATAAATTTTCGATTGTAAAACTTCTCCCAAATTCTTTGAAAGTTCGATTGTGCTCCCCTAACTTTAAAGTTCTGTGTCCGCCCCTGCAGACGTCCACTATACCTCACCTCTACACAAAACAGCAACTAGCAACCTTGAAGATGAACAGGTGGTTCTCTTACAGAGCTTTTCAGTTAGTTGGGATGGGAAAAAAAGGTGAGAAATTGATTGTTTAGCTAATAATCTTGTCCTTCTTTGCAGGTTCATATGAAAAAAAGCCTTTGGATTTTATTAAACTAAAAATACATTTTTTTCAGAAGTCATTTCTAATTATACATTCTTTAACAAAATCTCAGTAGAATGGAGCCCAGACAATAAGGAAATCACTTTTGGACCCTTTTTGTGTACTACAGGAGATTGACTTGCTTTCCAACTTCTCTAAACAGACAATTTGGATTGGGTTAGTATAGTACTTTCTTAATCAAGATTAACTCAACTAATCAATTGAAGTTGAATGTAATTTTGCTTAGTTGTTGGCTTTCGCGTGTGCATGTTGAGCCCTTGTTTGGGCTCCATTAAAATCAAATTTTATGAAATAGTAATTTTTTGGAAAATGTGTGATTTGGAAATAAGAAAGAGAAAAATATATTTTTACAAAAATGGAGCCCAAACATAGGCCGAGTCTTTTTCAAAAGCGACATTCTCAAATAGTAGTCAAGTTCACTAACATTTAAGGTCTGTTTGGACCGAATTAAAATCTGATTTTAATCTAAATTAAAATCAAACAATCATTATTAACCACGTCTTTTACAAGTCTCACATTTTTTCAACTACACATTTCAAAAACTGTCATCACAATCCACTAAAAATCTAATTTTAATCCCCACCAAACACTCATTTAGTCCTTATTTGACCCTCATTTTTTCTAAAATTCATTTTCAACCACACATTCTCTCATAAAATAATTTTACGCGTAAAAAAAAAAATATTACTATTCCAAAACACATTTCTTAATAAGTTGTAACAGTCTTGCTTATTTTCTTAAAAACTTTTCACATTATAAAATTTAAAATTCTTTGTAATTATAAAGAAAATAAAAATTGAATAAGTGACATGAGGGAGGCAAAGGAATGGATGCATTTTTGATATGATTGCTGAATGTAAAAGCTTTTCAAGTTGGAGCACTGCAAGATCTCACCCGCACTCCAAGTTGTCGGCAGTATAGAAGCAGATGAGTCCTTGCTGCTTGGATTACTTAGCTCGGTCCCATTTCCACTGACATTTTTAGAAGAAATAACACCTACATATATTTTCCAGTTAGATCAAATATTTTTGATTGAAATAAAATTATATATCACAAATTCAAAATCAACCGAACACATATTACATTTCTAAAGAATAATTATTCTTCAAGCACAAATCGTGTAGATAAACAGGAGATATTTCTTTTACATTAACATATACAATGGAGAATATATTGAAGGTTTCCCAAATAAAAACCATTGATAAGAAAGTCAATCAAGCGGGATCTCTAGTCTCAAACACCTATCCCATTGTTCTTTCTTGGCAGGTTCAATAGGAAATTAAAGACTGATTATCCTTAACTCAGCAAATGCTGAGGATGTGAATTTTAATTTCACTTGCAGCCCATATATTCCATCTATACTAAAGAATTAGCAACTATAGCACAGAGCAGAAATATATGGTCGAGGAGATACACGACCTAATTAACAGGATATAAATGAACAAGAAATCATATAAACAACTAAGAAATACAAATGGGTTCATATGTCACAAATTCTACTTCTGAAAACGAAGTTACAAGATTAAACAGAGGTGAGCTTTCCCATAATTGGAAACTGGAGCAATAATGAAGAGCAAGACATTCTAGTCTATTGCTAAATGGATTGAGAAATTCAGGAACTAACTGTACCAGTATTATAAGGGCTCTCAGCCTTGATTTGGTTGCTCAAGCACATCCCCATTACAGTACTAAAGAACCCTTCAAAAACTTGAAAACTCGTAGAGCCCAAGAACCCAATGCCAAAAATCCACCCCAAGATTTCTAGTTTTAGTTTTCAGCATGCAAGGAAAAAGATCAAACAAGTTGCTAACTCAAGTGTCTATACTAAATGAACCGCAGTACCACCGCCACAAGTCGCGTGACCCAGAAATCAAGTAAATCCTCTTAATATTCTTGATTTTTCGTTCTTAAAAATAGTTCTCAGCCGTTCACCATACTGCACCTCCCCTACAAAATTCAAGCTTGAAGATGAACAAGTGGTTTTCTTACAGGGCTTTTCAGTTGAGCAAAGAAAATTATGAGAGAAATTCTAAGTTGGGATGAGAAAAGTGTGAAATGGATTGTTTAGCTACTCGTTCTTTTCTTTGCAGAGTATGAAAATAAACCACTTTGTCGACCTTCTAGTGAATTATTACAGGAGATTGACTTGGTTTTCCACATCAACCGTGCTCCTCAAACATGGTCGGTCCAACAGGGGGCTGAGCGACGCTTTTGAGTGGCATTTTCCTTTCCCAATTGGGGGAGCATTTTCTTGAAAACTTCACATTATATAATTTAAAATTATTTTAATAGGGTGGCATTTTCCTTTCCCAATTGGGGGAGCATTTTCTAGAAAACTTCACATTATATAATTTAAAATTATTTTAATAGGGTGGCATTTTCAATGTATAGGTGACTTAACAAGAAAGGCAAAGGAATTGGTGCATTAAAATAAGACTCTCTATTATTAAAAAACATATTCTATTATTTAGAGAATATCTATAAATTTAGAGAGTTAAAATTGATATAGTAACTCACTCTTTATAATTAATTTCATTCAAAGTGTTTCAATTTTCAATATATGAAAACAATAAAATAATCTAAAGATAAACTAATTAAAATAAAAGATAAATAAAAATAATAACTATTTTTTTAGAGTAATAAAATTAAATATTAAATATAAAGAGTTTGTTGGAGCACTTTAAAATTTTAACTTTCTAAATTTATAGAGACTCTCTGAATAATAAAATATACCCTTTAAAAATAAAAAGTTTATTGGAGATACTCTAAGTGCACCAAATTTTTTCAAACTCTAACCCCAATTGATACTACCCCACTATGGAAGGCCCCACACATCCGTTCAACCAAGAAAGGCGTGCACATGGGAGGTCCAATTGAAGGTAATTTCAAAACAATTTTTATAGTATTTTGAAATATTGAGATAGTGACGAGAATCTGATATAGTGGAGGCCAAAAACTAGAAATTGAGCACTTATTTAATCCATGTTATTTTAAAATTTATTTTCAACCACACATTGTTCAATAAAATAATATTTTTTATCACATCAATAACTTTTTCTTACTTCCTAAACACATATTTATCATCATATCACTATATAAATTACATTCTTTTCTCAATAATACTCATCAAACACCCCCTTATTATGTGTTTGCTTTTAAACTTTTTATAATTTGAATATTATAGCTTCTCTTGTACACTTTCCCTCTTTTTATTTTTCTGTAATTATTGAGAATTAAAGACGTGTTTTGAAGCTGCTTGTGTATATCTAAAGACTTGGAACTGTTCCAGCATGAGCTTTGTTTGGTTATAACATTACCGTTGCAGCAAAGGTTCCAAACCTTTTAGATTTTTGTGCACTTTATCCTAATCTTTGATTTATGCCAACCTCTCAAACCTTTCAAAAATATACGTCGGAGGTCTATCTGGACGGATTCCATCCATTCGACCGTTAGTCAACCGAAAAAAGTCAAAATTGATTCAATTTTGACCAAATAAAAAGGGTAAAATGGTCATTTTACTATTTTTCCCATAAAATAATTAAAATATCACTATTCATCTCCCACCCCACCCTAAATAATCAGCCACCTATTACAGTCTCCACGCCGACGACCACCCACCCCACCACAGCCTCCACGCCAGTAATGGCAGCTGTTGTGGCAGTAGCAGCACTCGATTATGTGGTGTTCATTGAAGCGTATACTGAGAAAATGGAAAAGTTACAGGATGGGTGTAGAGGCAGATGTTGAAGGCCGAAAAGGCAGGTGTTCATTCAATTTTTGCTGTATGTCGAAAACCCCACCTTCTGCAAATACCCCACCTCATTTCCTCTCCATTGCCTCTTGTACCCAAAACCCGTGCTTTTCACAAACCCACTCACCATCTCCCACGACCACGACCACTACCCCTGACCACCGATTAACTAATTAATACCAACAACCAAATTTATAGAAGTAGTATCAGTACCAGGAAGAAGCGGAAAAGAGCGACCTGGGAGTGAATCCATCCTTCCTCTGCACCTTCGTATTGCCGCACAGAGAGAAGACATTATTTGTGTCGATTCTTGGTTCTACGGAGAGGACTAAAGAGGATGATGAGACAATGGCTTGCTGGATTTAGTATGACGACAGGACGAGTGGTGACCATGGGAGGGATGGTGATTGATTTTCTATGGGATGGGATGGGATGGGGTGGGGTGGGGGTAGGAGATGAATTGTGTTATTTTAATTATTTTATGAAAATAAATAGTAAACTTCCTATTTTACCCCTCTTAATTTTGTCAAAATTGAATTAATTTTGACTTTTGGGTTGACTAATGGTCAACTGGATGGAATCCGTTCAGATGGACTTTCGATGCATATTTTTGAAAGGTTTGGAACCTCCGCTGACACAAACAAAGGTTATGATAAAGTGCGCAAAAATTGGAAAGGTTTGGGACCTTTGCTGCAATTATCCCTTAAAATTATAATATACTTTTTTTTCTTTTATTTTCAATCACACATTTTTCAATAAAATAATATTACATGTAATTCGAAATTTTTCCTTATTTTTCAATCACTCATTCTAAAAAATACTATTTCAAAAATTATAATATCAAATAATAGAAGCTAAACCAGGGCTAAATTGCAAGTAAAATCCTAGCTTTAGTTCTCTGCCTGAGGAATACTTCCAAGAGTTTTCATTTATTTACACACAGAAAGATCTGATCTTCTTAAAGGATTATTAGAAAGCAATTCTTTTTGATTGTATGCATAAAAAAGTTGACATATAGCACTAATTCATCAACCTTCATTATATCTGTTCCCTTCACCAGTGCCACATTCAAAATTCATCAACCTTCATTGTATCTGACCTGTATCCCGTGCTTGAACCTGTACCTATTTTTAATTCTTGGTTTATGTGCTGCACTATTTTTCAATGCAGTCTGATTTCTATGTAAGGGTAAAATGGTTGCCGCAGGAGGAAAGGGTGCATCTTCAGCAAAGAACATCGCACATGAGACTTCTTTCCATTTCACGCCAACACCCATGGTCGCACGCAAAATAGAAGCGAATCATGTTACACCTGGCCCAGCAGTTATGATGCCCATTGGTGACCAACATGAACGTGGACATTTCGTTGCATCTAATGTGCCAACTGTGGAAGTCAACTTTGAAGAAATGGTTGACGAATTATGATACATGGATGAGGTTGAATCATCGAAGATGAGAGCAGCAAGGGCAGGAAAAAGAAGAGTTGCTAAGACGACAACAACTACGTCTGCAAAAACAGTGATGGTACTCCAGTTTAATTTTCAGTGACAGTGGTAGTAATTTTTTTGGCAGACATGCTAGGCAGGAATTAGTATTAACCGTTTGTGTTCCTGTTAATGTAAAATTTCTCTTTTGAATACGGGTTGTTGGTGATATGGTCTCTGTGTCTAAAATCTACTCATGTCATTGAACATTACTGGCAATGATAGTAAAGGCTTGTCCTCGTACAGTTTCATGTACTGATATATTAGTCATTGCTGCAAGAGACGACGTCACTCTGGTAATTACTCATTCTTGTTGATTAAAATTGAATTAAAAAAGCCTCAAGCGAGTTACTCCACTCATAATGTGGCATTCAGGTCTTTTAGACATAATAACAGTGCTTGAATAAGAACTAATTAATAAGTTGTGAGAGATTTGGCTTGCTCAACAAATAAAAAAATATGGGTCTACCATTTATCTCACAAGAAAAAACTACTCCAATTGACATTGAAAAGATAAATGTAAGCCAACTTTCAACATACACCAAACATAATTTACACCGAATTTAGTGTCAATTACAAAAATATGAAATTTACAACATCAGTCTTTTCTCCCATTACGTAGTTGGAACACATTCACATTTCTCTTTCCTTTCCTTTTCCATTCTCTTCTGTAGATCCTTTTTCCTTGCAGATAGTTATGTTCACAAATATCTCCACGTCTTCTCGTTCGGTTATTTGAGAAAATCTCTTGAACCTGTATACCTTAAAATTGTGAAAGATTTTTTACCCAATGACGAATTATTTTTTCAATTGACAAATTCACAATCTCTACTACTACATAAGAACAACTGTCCTATGTTTTCATTATTCTTCTCTACCTCCATACATTTCACTAAGCCCAACCCACATCTTGGGTACCGTCGTCGCTTTGATGGGAAATTAAATTGAATTCATAAAGAGAGTGTTATTGTCCATGAAGTAGGAATTCAATAAGTAAAATATAATCGAAGGTATTTCCAAGAAAAATGGGAACTCATATGAGTGAAGTTGGGCTACAAAATTAAGCAGATTTAGCTAAATCTACAATTGGGCAATTGGGAACATGCTATGTAGCCAACAAACCCACCAAATGGAGTGTGTTGAAGGGATTCTCTCAATCCAAATCAAATTCTTAATTACATTCTTGAAATTTTGAAGGGTAGATTTTTCAAATTTACGACTGATGCAGTACAATTCAGAGAATAACCCAAACCACAAAATTCAGAATTATGGGGTTGGGTTTACATTCTAAAACTGGTAATTTAAATACAGATTTCAAGTCAAGAACCACAAAACACAAAATTCAGAATTATGTTGAACGTGTCAACTGAACAAATACGAATAACAAACTTGAAACCAATCAAGGCTTACCCAAATAGCTACTTTTGGACCATCATCCTTGGGTTCTGGCACAAATTCTTATATGTTATTTCGATGCAATTGAAATCAACCAGGGGATGGTAGACGCGGGTCCAATTTTTGGGGGAAAATCGCCAGCTAAGCCTTAGGGTTTGGGATATTGATTTGGGGGAATTTTGATTTAACTGCAGAGAAAGGAGGCTGCTGCACATGAGAGAGTTCATTTTTAATTTGAAAATAAAGGGAAGGCATGTTTGGCTAATTATGACATGGCATTGAAGTAGCTAATAACTTAACATTTAACATAACACATCATATTTTCGTGATCCACGTAGGCAAATGTAGTAATGAATTTCATTCGATGACCAATGAAGATGGACTGAGTAAAGCTGAGTGGCCAGTGAGAACAATTGTAAAGTACCGTGGATAAGCCATGACATAGTACAGTTCAATGACTATTGAAATACTTAACTCTAGCTTGTTTGATCCCTATTATTCCCACAATGCATTTTTCATTCTTTTATTTTTAATTATACATTATTCAATAAAATAATATTACACACAAATTCAAAATTTTTCTTTATTTTTTTAACCACACATTTTCTATCAAAATACTATTTCAAAATGCATTTTAATAGAAAAAATGGGGATCAAACATTGAAATCGAATATCAATCCCGTTTTCATCCATTTTCCGGGGTTTCTCTAGTTTTAGAATTTGAATTCTCCTTAGCCTTAGGATTGAAGGGTGGGTGGAAGAATCATTCCCAGCAACACCCAGGATTTTCATCAATAGTATGATGGTTGCTAAGCTGATGTTGAACAATGGTTATAAACTCGATTCTTGTTTGAATTAGAATTAGCAAGGAAGGAATGACAATAAGGGCTACCATGGGTTAGGTTTTAATCCCACCAAGAAGAACAAAGACCGAGTAGTACCCAAAAGAGGGATAATAAGCTTGCCAAGTAAACTCCTATCAGACAAATTTAATAAAGTTGATTTACAAGTTGAAATCTACAAAGATGTTCAAATGGAATAGATGACGCACTCACAAAATAATATACCCCTTAAGTGACTAAAGAGTTGTACAACAAGACTCACCGATAGTCAAATTCATCTTTTAGCATTGTACACATTAAAATCTTTCAACGTCGTACAACCATTGGCAGATCAGTTGATGTTTACATTGGGGATATAAGGACAACAGAAAGCATTGCTCCAGCAATCCAAGGTATTGGTGCCTTCATAATTCTCACAAGTGCGGTGCCAACAATGAAACCCGGCAAAAGGTGGCAGGCCTGAATTCTACTTTGAAGATGGAGAAAATCCTGAACAAGTATCTATTGTAACTATTATAGAATCCGTCGTATTTGGGGTTCTTTGTGCCAGATACTATCTTATTCTTCTGGGTTAATTTTACAAACGATCGCTGAAGTTACGTCAAAATCACAAAATGGTCACTGAAATTTGAAACTTATACTAATGGTCACTGAAGTATCATTCGGTTTCAGTATGGTCACTAAAGGACCTTTTTTCATTTTAATTAGAACTTAATGGACCAAAATAGTTGAAGCTTGAACCTTGAGGATTTAAATGGCAATTTCGACAATAATACCCCCACCCACATGTGCTGTCCAACTCACGTGAAGAGTTAATACAGTCAAAGAAAAGACCCAACTAATGTTCAACTTATTAAAGGAGACTGTATGCTACTTGAACACAAAAGATCCAGTTAAAGAGTTAATACAGCCAAAAAAGGTTAAAAAAAAGTGCTAACCTTCACCTTGCCTCCACATCCGACATGTCGAATAATTTTTTGTTCGTGAGTAGTCCCCAATCTTAGATTTTCTCACAAAAAAAAAAAAAAAAAAGTTGGGAAGTATGTTGTGTGCTAGAGTTTGAAAAGAGGATTTGATTATTTGGGTTCTTGATTGGAAGCTAAGCTAAGGTTGGGAATAATTAATTGGATGATATTAGCATGATTTTCACATAATTTTCATGCCAAAAAGAAATGGTTTTTGAGAGTTTTATTGTCATATTTGTGATTTAGGCCCTCAAGGTTCAAGTTTCAACTATTTTGTTCATTAAGTTCCAATCAAAATGAAAAAAGTCCTTCAGTGACCATTACTGACACCAGATGATACATCAGTGACCGTTAGTGTAAGTTTTAATCTTCGGTAATCGTTTTGTGATTTTGACGTAACTTCAGTGACCGTACGTAAAATTAACCCTATTCTTGCTTCCCTCCCCCCCGCCCTTCCAGGTTGATTGGATTGGGCAAAAGAATCAGATAGATGCTGGTGAGAATTTGTATTAGTGTACTGTTTCCAATAGCTTCTCTTTCGGATCATTATTTTAAAATTTCTAATGTGTTGAACAGCGAAAGCTGCGGGAGCGAAGCAAATTGTACTGGTTGGATCAATGGGAGGAACAGATCTAAACAATCCCCTAAGTAGCTTGGGAAATGGAAACATATTGGCGATGTACAGCCTTTCCCTTGTGACGTGGGGTTGCGTTTGGATCCCTTCATTTCAATCGTTCCACTTACATTTTACTTTTGGAATTTTTCATTTCTTATTTTTTCTCCCTTCTCGTGGTTGTTTATACACGTACAGAGCGATAAATAATTTTTGAACTGCATCTCATGCAGTCAATTAATTTTATTAATCTTGAAAACGGTTCTCCAGTGTTCTTATTTGAAACTTGAAAGGAAAAGAAATGTAAAAATCTTTCTTATTTGCGTAGACTCACTTCTTATTAACATCATATGGGTACATCTTAAATGGAAGTGGAAACTCCAGTGTAAAATAATGAGCAGAAAATGTCTATATAATGGCCAGTTGTTATATCACTACTTTGCATTTTCATAAAAAAAAAAATTCACTAAATCCTAACTGATATACTGAGTTCAGGTATCGAAGAGAAAGGCGGAACAATACTTAGCTGACTCCGGAATTCCATACATCATTATTAGGTATGCACATGTTTTCACTTCTACACCTAGCCCTTGTTTGATTCCATTTTTTTCAAAATACATTTTTCTCTCTTCTTTTTAACCACACATTCTTCAATAAAATAATATCATACATAAACCCAAAACTTTTCCTTATTTTTTAACCACACATTCTCTATCAATCTACTATTCCAAAATGCAATCTTAACCTTTTAATGGGGCTCAAACAGGCTGCTAGTGAAGATTATACACGTGCTCATGTTTTTTGCATGCAAAAATTAGGTGCAAGTAGTTGCAAGTATATTACCCCAATATAAACTTAGGATGCAATATTAGTTTCTTTTCCATTAATCTGCAGCAATACCCAGGAACTTGGATGGAACCATTGCTAGGATCCTTGTCCATGGGTGTATGCTATTAATATTAATTAAACTAACAGGATATGATTTATTTACAGTAATGCGCATCAACTTTTTAACTTTGTAATGGATAGATTTAATATTACATGGAAAGTTGGTAGATGGGTTCTCGGAACACATTTATAAAGTTAAAGAGCACGTTCCAGAGAATTCTTACTGGACTAGATGTGCTTTGTGGTAGTGAGTGGTGGTCATCAACATGCAAAATGTGCATAAGATGGAAATAGCATAAACAAGGACATTAAGATGACTATCTGGTCATACTATAATCAAAAGTGAAGTTGGAATCAATTGAAGATTAAGGAGAGAGTGGGTTACATTTTGGGATGTGTAGGCTATGTTTGGTGCGACGTATTAGATCTTCTAAGAAATTTAATATAAAATTACAATGGATAGTACTAGGTAGATGATATTATAGTCGGTAAAGGTGTTTATTATTCTTTAATTTTTCATTCAAATTATAGTCATTTGCATTATCAACCGTATAAGATAATACGGAGATGGATGTGGGTTTAGGCCGGATAAGAAGAAATATAGTGTATTTTTGAATGTAAAATCAAATAATATTATCTACCTTAATCCACCATTGTACCTTATATTTAATATTACCCATTATAATTTTATACTAGAAGGACTGGTTCAATCCGTAGAGAAAGTTAAAAAGGAAATAGTAAACTAAAATTAAAATGACCCATCTGGGATGTAGCTCATATGAACAAAGCGGTGTAAGGATTTATCAACTCAGAATTTATTGAAAATAAAACTTATTTTATTGTTGTGATTTGTCAACTATGGATCATCCTAATCTGCATCAACATACGACAAATGTACATAGTTGTTGATTTTTTTGCTTATGGACTACATATGAATTTTTCTTCTTCTGCTCAACTTGATTTTATTGAAAACTAATGTTCTGACTGATCTTCATGTGTGTAGACTAGTGTTTTGTAATCCGATACAGTTGTGCAGCCGAACTGAAAGAGCGTGCCGGAACGGAATAACCAATTTTTGACTCATTTGGTCCGACATTCGTGTACGCAGGTCGCGCGCCCACACAAGTTCAATATTCGAAGGCCAAGTCGGTCCAAGATTTGCACCCCCCTGCGAGCGCGCAGATCATGGAGGAGTCTCTATGCAACAAATGGTTACACCTTACAAATTATTAACCTATATATAAATTGGTCCACAAACTTATTTCTATCATATGTGGGATAACTATTTAAGTTTTCTCACATTACCACATTTTTTTTCTTTTTCTAATGTGAGATGGTACTATTTATAGTCCCCATATATTCCCATTTTTCCATTTCTAACAAATGTGGAATTGTAATCCCTTTTAAGGCTCCTCTTCAAATTTCAATTTTCAAACAATGTGGGATTAATTTCACATGCACAAGTGAAAATCTATTTGCCAATCGATATATTTTCCAACAGTTTTCAGGACAAAAGGATCTTAGTATCCTTTAAATTGATGCTGCTATATAATTGCGATTTTATTTAGGAAAACAAGTGAAAAAGATATAATGATATTGAAATATTCTGTTCTTTGACTAGGGTCCTGATTTTTTAATCAGATCATTCAAATTGTAAAAATAAAAAATAAAAAAAAATGTTGATTTTTCATGGTTTCACAGTGAGATGCTGATACTTTGATAATGCTCAATCCAGACTCTCGGAGATTTCCGGTGTTCCATTTTTCAGTTTTATTTTGTAATTCCGTCATTACTTTTATCAGTTGATTGGTATAGCCAGGGCTGGTGGCTTGCAAGATAAAGAAGGTGGTGTAAGAGAACTGCTTGTTGGAAAAGATGACGAACTCCTTAAGACTGAAACGAGAACTCCTTAAGACTGAAACGAGAACTATTGCCAGAGCAGATGTTACATAGATACCACATTTCTACATGCAAGGTTGCTCAATCTCAGACTCTCAGTCTTGCATTAGAAAATTTTCTTCACAACGCAATCTTATGAACAGGCATTAAACTTTGAGGAGGCAAAATTTAAAGCGTTCGACTTGGCTTCAAAACCCGAGGGAACTGGCACACCAACGAAGGATTTCAAGGCTCTATTTTCTCATATCACTACTCATTTTTGATTAATTATTGCGGAAGTTATTTATCCAGTCATCTATTCCTTCTTCCATGGCTCGATTGGTGCTTGTTCAAGTCCATGAGTTAATATTGGAAGTGATTAGACAAGGATTAAGTTACAGTAGTTTTGTGACCAAGAGAATGCAATTGATGTGCGGTAACAAACTTTAAGCTTTAAGCATTAATTTCAAATTTTGATTCTGTAATTAAATTTGCCATCACAGTCACAGAGGTAACATGGTTCTGTTTGAGCAGTTTTTAACAAATTTCAAACTAAAATCCTACTTGAATTGCATTAAGAGTTTATCGAGTTGTAATCAAAATCAAAATATGAGTTATTGAATCCTAATTAAAGTCAAAAGAGTTGGGTTAGTAGTATAGCTCTTGAAGGAGCCCAAGAAGATCGCATATGATCATTGGAATGCATTTAGAATTTCAAAGAGTGTCAAAGAATCGCACAAATTATGCTCCAAATTCTTAGTCACAACTTGCATCACATTTTTCACTAAAAAACATTGGAATTTGGACAAAGCTATTTGTAGATGAATTGTAGCCCTTTGAGTTAACTTTCCAACTCATTTTGAATCACCTCAATCGGATATCGAAAGAGAAAGTTATAATATATATATCCTACCATATGAACGTCCAAAATTGTGTTGAATCATATTTATTCCATATATATCATTCCTTCGAAGATCCAAAACATTCATTGATTCCAAAATTCAACCATCACATATTATTTGATCCATAAATTCTTCCAAAATATATTGTATTGATCAAGTCATATTGTTTCATATAAAACCACAAAATCAAAACACACAAGATCTTTTGATCAAATACAAAACCATTTAATCCATCGAAGATAAATCAATACTAGAGATCGACAATTGTAGAAGCACATATTCAGGATGACTAAAGTGAGGTATCACAAGTTGAGATCTAGCTTCAGAAACACACAGTCCGCAAGGATTAAGGTATAAATCAAGAGTTGAGATTTGTTTTCTTGAAACACACCTCCAATAGGATCAAAGGAAACTACATGAATTAAGGTAAAAAATTCTCTAGGGTAGACGAGTCTGGATTGTACAATAAGTTTATAGTGAATTACTAACTTACAAAGCGCAAATTTTTTTACCTAATTTGGGTTTCTCCGTGATCATCTTTGATGTTCTTAACTGCTTTAATTATTGATTGTGGTATTCAAACTTAGGATAAATTGAATTGTTTGATCTAATCATCTAGAAATAATTAAAAAGTGACTTGTTACTTTTAATTGTATAATTCTGCACTGGGGGTATAAATAAATCGGCTAATTTAAAACTTCCAAAAAGCATTGCCAAAATAATAATAATAATAATGATAATAATTTACATGCCTTACAAAATATAGTTATATATAGCTATGCGGAAAGTTCATCTCCTATGATGCACCGACACAGACATATGATCACCTAGAATTAGAGGTGGCAAACGAGCCGAGCGGC
>CAIGRB010156177.1:2349-14838 GCA_903798255.1 Fraxinus quadrangulata
AAAAAAAAAAAAAAAAAAAGAAAACTGGGTAATTCACGTGAACAGTGTACGACACTATTCACGCGCACACTGTTCATGCAAAAAACAAATGACAGAAGAGAGAAGAAAGAGAAAGAGAGGAAAGAAGAGAAGAAAGAGAAGAGAAAGAGAAGAAAGAAGGGGAAAAAAAAACGTGACAAAAGAGAGAGAGAAAAAGAGGAGAAATAAAGAGAAAAAAGAAAGAAAGAAAGATGGAAGAGAGAGAGAGAGAGAAAAAAATCTAATTTTTCTTACCTTTATCTGTAAATTTGATATTTTATTTCAAAATCTTATAATTCGTTCCTATAAATATGTAAGTATCGAGCTTCACTTAAGCCCAACTTACCATAAAACATAATTTTTTTTTTAAAAATCAAATAAATAAATTATCGAATAACAGTTACGTGAAAAAAAAAAAATCAAATCGAAAATCAAAATTTATTAATTTATTTATTTCATAATAAATAAATAAATTTTGTGGGGGTATCTGTAGACATAAAAAGTAAATAAATAAATTAAATAACGAATGATGGGTTAGGTCAATTTAAATAACTGGCTCAATTAAGTTTACTAAATTAAAACCTACTAAGACCCATAAATTTTAAAAGCCTAACCCACTATTTCAAAATTCACAATTATTCAATTATAATTATTATAATTGAATAAATTGAGTGGTTACCAAAATTGATCACGAAATTTCCCCTATAAATAGAGCCAAAGGTTCAAAGAAAAGGGAGAAAAAAGAAAAAAAAAAAGAAGGGCCCGAGAGCAAAAGAAAATCACGAAGTGTTGAAGGAAACTCCCTAACTCCAAGTCCGACGAATACGAAAAAGATCAAAAATCTTCTTCAAATCAGCAAACCTAAGAAAATCAAAGTCTTTTTCGAATTAAATCAAGATCAAGTCCAAATTTTGAAGTGCAAATCGAAGCTCCGAAATTCAAGTGTCGAACAAGTCAAGTTCTCGACAAATCAAATTCCTAACAAATCTCGAAGCCTAGGAGTCAAGCCATGTGACTCCTCATGTTCAAATATTCCGATCATTAATCAGAGGATTTTGTAATTTTGCAACTTCAAGAAGATTCATATCCATTCGTATTTCTTNGAAGCCAAGGATTCAAGCCACGCGACTCCTCGTTTTCAAACATCCAGATAATTAATCAGAGGATTTTGCAATTTTACAATTACAAGAAGATTCATATCCATTTGTATTTATTAAAAATACAATTTGTAACGATTTCAGTATTTTAATATGCGAAATCCGTCGTATAATAGTGATATGAAATTATTCTTGTTTTGAAAATTTGGTTCTCATTTGCTGTGTACTACTATTTCAAACTAGTGTCATTTTCTTGAGTTTAAAATGGCCTATGCTATGTTGGAAGTGAGTCAGCATGATGGGAGGGGGGATTTTAATATGTGGAGTTAGAAAAAGAAAGGTATCTTGATGCAAAAGGGATGTTCTAAGGCTTTAGTAATATTTGGCCTATGATCCCTGCAAAAAGAATAGAATTAGAAGAGATTTCTTGGAGTACTACTTTCTTATTCCTTTTTGAAAATGTGATTAAACCATTGGTGATGCTAAAAGTACTGCTGAACTTTGGACCAAATTATAGGCTCAGTATTTTACCAAAACTATTCCAAATAAGTATTATTTGTTGAAATCAATCTTTTCTTTTAAAATGGATTCTTCTATTGACTTGGAAGAAAACCTAAATGGATATACCAAACTGACCCAGGACCTAGCAAATTGTGATAAAAAACTTTCAAAAGATTAGTTGGCTATAATCTTGTTAAACTCCATTAGTGATAGATATAGAGACCTCAAGATTGCCCTTGAATATGGTAGGGATAAAATCACTACTAATATCATAATCGATTCCCTTAGAAATAGAATTATTGAGCTTAAATATGAATCTAGAGAGAGTGAAAGTGGAGAAAATTTATTAGTTAAAGGTAAGAGTAGTGGTAAATCTAATTATCACTCCAAAGGTACAAATGAATATAAAAAGAAATGAAGCGATAAGAATAAATTCAAGAACAAGGAAAAAGGTGAAAAATGTTACTATTGTAATAAATTGGGACATTTTATTAAAGACTGTTTTAATAAATAAAATAATTTAAAAGAAAAGAAGATTGGTGAGGTTAATGCTTTGTTAACCTATAGTAAGATGAATTCTGAAAATGGTTTGGTTTTGTTAATATGGATAAGAACCTTAATCAATGTGGATTCTTGATTCTTCTTGTTATTTTCATATGTATCTTAATAAAAGTTGGTTTTTAGATTTTGAAAAAACCAAAGGGGGACTTTTTTTAATGGGAAATAACATGACATGCAAAGTAAGTGGGATATGAACTATTAAATTGTTACTTGAAAATAGCAATATTCTACTTCTAAAGGGCACTAGATTTGTTTCCGACCTTGAAAAAAAACTTAGTGTCTCTAGGTATGTTAGATGATATGGAGTTTGGCATAAAATTGAGTCAAGCTCACATTAAAATCTTTAGGGGATGTGACTTGATGACTTCCACTCCAAAGAGATATGGTCTTTATTTTCTTGAAGCAAAACATTTACTTGGTCTCACAACTATCTTAAACGAAAAATTTAATCTTGCGAAATTGTAGCATGATAGACTTGGTCACTTTGTAAGAAAAGTTTTAAGTTTAAACAAAATCAATGAGTTTTTGAAAAACTTAACATTGGTGAATTTCCTTCTTGTGAACAATGTGTGATTGGTGAGCAAGTGAAATTGCCCTTTCCTTCTAGAATTCATAAATCTAAGCAAATCCTAGAATACACTACTCTATCTGGTTGCAAATATTATCTATTGACCACTGATGATTTTCCAAGAAAAACTTGGGTGTTTTTTTTAAAACCAAAGATAAAACTTTTAATATTTTCAAAGATTGAAAAACTAAATTGAAAATCAAATTGATCTTAAGATAAAAACCTTAAGGATGGATAATGGCTTAGAATTTTACAATTATGAATTCAATAATTTCAATAAACTGCATGGCATTTTAAGGAATAATATTGTGACTTGTACTCCTCAACAAAATGACATTGTTGAATGAAGTGAGATGCATGCTTTTAAGTTTAGACTTACCTAAAATATTTTAGGTAGAAGTTGTTAAAATTGCTACATACCTTATTAATATGAGTCCTACTAGTGTTGTAAGCCTCCGTTTGATCCTCATTTTTATCCCCATAATGCATTTTCACATCAAATCAATGTGGGACTGCGTACATGTGACACCATTCCATTTCAAATATAATTTACACCAATTTACATTTTTGTCCTTATTTGTTTTTTGTCCATTTATGGTTTTTTTGGATTGGGAAAAAAGGCAAATGTGGAAAATTGTTTGCGAACTATGATTTTAGGTACATCAAGAAGTCATGGGATTGTTAGAAATTTATTGGACAAGCGGTCATATTTCTTATACGAATATACAAAAAAGGTGGCCCAAACAAACACTAAATTTTAATCTGCCTAAATCTGTATGGAGACAAAAGCCAGTTGATTATTTTTATCTTAAAATATTTTTTGTGTTGCATATGTTCGTCAAAATATAGGAAAACTTAAAGATAGATCACTTAAACATGTTTTCTTTGGATATGGTGAGAATATGAAAGGGTACAGGCTGTGGGTCAAACAAGAGAGGGGTTTTAAGGTCATTAAAGAAGATGTATTATTTTTAATGAATCCCTTATGCCATATTTGAAAGGAAAGACTGAGAACTTGACTAAAAAGGATGTTCAAATTGAGGTGGAGTCTATCAACCCTAACACGACTAATACAGTACCTATAGGTGAGGAATTTGGTCATACTGATGATGTACCATTAGGGAAAATTGAAGTTCATCAAGAAACTGATCAAGATGACCATTTTGATCATGCAACTTTTTCCTTTTGATGAGTATCAACGTACAAAACATAGGCAGAAAAGGCAGACCAGACTTCCTGCCAAGTTTGATAGTAATGATTTTGCTTTACTATTCACTTATGTAGAAGAATATGAAAATGAACATAACTCCTATAATGATGCTTTGAATTGTAAAGACTCTAAGGAATAGTTAGCTACCATGGAAGAAATGCCTTCTTTTCATAAAAACAAAACTTGAGAATTAGATAAAAAGCTAAAGGAGCAACAACTGATTGACTGCATATGAATCTATAAAATAAAGAAAGGGGAAGAGGGCAATAATAATGTTAGATTTAAAACTAGACTTCTTGCCATATGTTTTACACAAAGAGGTGTTGACTATAATGAAAATTTTCTCCTGTAGTGAAATATACTATTAATTATTATGTGCATTCTTGCTCTTGTTGCACAAGTTAAGTGGGAACTTGATCAGTTAGATTTAAAAATTTCATTTTTATATGTTGAATTGAATGAGTTGATTTACATGAATCATCCTTTAGCCTTTATTAAAGGTGATCCCAATAATACTGCGTGTTTACTAAAAAAAATACTTATATTGTTTGAAATAAGCTCCAAAACAACAGTATAAAAGATTTGGTTCTTTGCATTGAAGTTTGGTTTTCAAAGAAGTAACTAAGGTGCCTATTGAAGGCCAAGAATGGCTAACCAAGAGTGGGGAGGGGGGTGTGAATTGGTTATTTAAAACTTTTTCATAAAATTAATATAAATACAAGTAAGTATGAAGCAAATAGATAAATCCGAGTAGTAAGTGCAATAAGTAAGAGAGAGATGGAAATGATGCAAACGATATAATTATGGAGGTTCATTCTAAAACAATGATCTACGTCCTCCGTTACCCAGTTCTCCGGTAGGAGTAAGACCTTTTCACTATGTTGATTGACTTATGGTGTAATCCAACCATTTACAACGCTTTCGTGACTTACAAATAAGAAGTACCGATCTTTATACAATGTTGGGCTTTACGGGACCTCAACACGACCCACAAATTTAATAGAAGAGTGATTTTACAATTGAAATCGACAAGAGGAGGCTTCTAATGAAGAAATCATCCAGACGAATGTCAATACTCGTTGTCCCCACCACCAATATTGACGAGGTGGCACCACCACAGGCCTAGCAAGGGAGGTGGGAAAAATGACTACAGACACGAAGAACATGGCCAGTCAAAATGTTGCCATGCAAAAATTACATATGCAAATGCATGGACAAGCGGGGTACCAAATATTCCAGCAGGAGGTATTTTAGCAATAAGAAGAGGATAATGACACGTGGGCTTATCCCTAGAGACATAGAAGGGAACCTAGCCCAATCCAAAGGGAGGTAGAGATGGATATGTCTACAAATTATACCTTTAATCGACCCATTAGTAACTTGCCACAGGGGGGTAGAAAACTTTCCTTTGAAATATTTCCAAGAACGGAAGCCTCAGAGGTCCACCAGTGTTTTTGAAATAATTAGACCATCAAGGCCTAAGAATAGGCCCCAACAGCCACCCTCTGTAAATAGGCAACAAGAACACATGCAAGGCCATGAACCTCATGGAGCCCTTCCGCCTAAAAATAGGTGAGAGAGAAGGGACACTTCAAACTTGAGGAATCGAGTCGAAACTTTGCAACAGCCTCGCTACTAAGTAGAAATGGGGATTTAACTGTCCATGCTGACCCTTTGAGCTGGACGACGATGATAAAAGTCTACCATTCTCACAAGATTTGAGGATCACCCATGTTCCTAACCACTTTGTGCTGCCAAAAATATCTAAATATGAAGGAAAGGGTATTTGGTGAAGTATCTTAACAATTATAAGACCCACAAGTCTCTTAGGAGAGTCTCGTCGTCATTGAAATGCAGAGCTTTCCACCTTACACTTATCGTGGTTACAACAATTTGGCATATCTACATATCATTTGATAGTATTAGAAGTTGGACGAATCTCAAAAATGTCTTCTTGAACCAATATTTGTCAAGTAAAGAAGGAAAAACCTCTATCTAAAGGTTGTAGGATATGAGACAACAAGCGGGCAAAACTTTAAAGAGCTATCTAGCTTGGTTTACAGATGAAATGACGTATTTTAAATAGGTCACTGATAGGGAAGCACTTTTAGCTTTGAAGGGAGGGCTTAACATGAACACCATTTTTTTAGAGAGATGTGTGAAATACGAATCCTACATCTTACGATGCCTTGGTGGAAATGATAAGGAACAAAATTGCCAACGAAAAATTGATTGACCATCATAATCGAACCTCATTAGGACTTCCATTGCCTCAAAGGCAGATGTGATGTCCTATTTCGCACTTGGTGAACCAGCAACGGACCCAGGTAAGACACACAATTACCATACTTCGGGCTAAGAATTAACCACTGCCACCCTAAACGCAGTACCATCTATGGCATAATGTGCAAAGACCACCAAACCAACTAAGGGGTTGAGGTAGAGGAATGAGCAATGAGGCTGCACTTACCACCAAACCTATAGTTACGGTACAAATGACTGTATGTCAATGCCATATCACACAGAGTCAAACAGACTTATATACTCAAAGTAAAAACACATGCCTGCCCAACAGAATGTACCTCAATCTAGGCATGATTAATAGCATAGACATGATGAGGCAATACGACATCCTAGGAGATGAATCCTTGGGCAAAGGCACAACGATGATGGAAACAGGCTTAGAGGTGGCCCAATACAAAAAGAGAGCCCCATGCATATGCAGACAATGCCCCAATTAGAGAGATTGATACAATAATTTGGGGCTCGCACGTTGTAGGATAGTTAATGAACTCACAAAAAACTTATGCCAGAGAAGCTAAAGATCTCCCAAGACAAGCTATTTGGTCAATAACACCCTCTGTGGAACCGGCAGTACCCTACCAATAATGATTATGTAGGAAGACACCATGGATGTATATTATCCCCATTGTGATGCCTTCGTAATAAGGGCCATTGTGGCAAGAAGTGGCTTGAAACGCATGTTGGTGGATAATGGGAGCACCATCAACATCTTGTTTACAACCACGTTTGATAAATGTTGATAGATCATGAGCTCACCACCATTTCAGCTTCCCTATATGGTTTTACTGGTGATAGCGTCGTCCCTAGGGGAAGGATCACGTTAACATTAGAGATGGGAACACTACCTTGAAAGCTCAACATTTTATGGAATTCCTTGTTGTGGATCATAGGTCCGCTTATCATGGTGTACTAGGACGACCTAAGAACTCTGGGCAGCCACATCTATCCACCACCTATGCATGAGATTTTTCCCTCATCGAGGCATCGCCACTATCCGAGGTGATCAAATGGGTTTGAAAGAATGTTACCTTAACATTTTATGGGAATCTAAACCCCCTAGCACAAATATAGTTTTGATAGATACCGAAATGCTTGATGCACATGTAGAAGGTCCGACCCATGAACAAGAGGAAGATGTTGAGATGGTAAATGTCCCTACAGAAGGGGCTATCCCTAAAAAAGGGATTCTGGATACAAGTTTGGATCCTAGAATCATGGAATCAAACTCCCAAAAACCCAGTTGGAGAGTTAGATTTTTAGCTCGTATACCCACAAGATCTCACGAAGATGCTCCATCTGGGAAAAGAGTTGAACTCGGAGGAAAAGCAGAATCTTAAAAGCTTCATGCTAAAGAACTTGGACATATTTGCAAGAAAGTATGAAGATATGGTGGGCGTTGACCCCAAGATTAGCTACCACCATCTTAATGTTGACTCAAAATTTACCCCCAGGTAAAGAAGAAAGGCATTGAACCTGAAAAAATATGAAGCCTTGAAAGAGGAGGTGCAAAGGCTAATATCCAATGGGTTAATCAGAGAAGCTGTCTATCCGAGGTGGATATCTAATCCAGTTCTGGTGAAAAAGCATAATGATAAGTGGAGAGTCTCCATAGATTTCTCCAACCCCAATCAAGAATACACCAAAGACAGTTTCCCACTCTCAGGGATTGACCAACTCGTAGATTATATATCATGGCATAAGCTATTGAGTTTTATGGATGCATAGTCATGATACAATCAAATTCCCATGCACCCATTCGATGATGAAAACATTTTGTTTATCACAGAAATGAGCTCTATTGCTATAAAGCATGCACATTGGTCTGAAGAATGCTAGGACTACCTATCAAAGGCTCGTTAACCGGATGCTTGCTGACCTTGTTGTTGAAACAATGGAGGTGTATGTGGATAACATGTTCGTAAAAAGTCTTAAAGCTGCAAACCACGTCAAACACTTGGAGGCAACTTTTAAAGTTTTAATGAAGCATAGGATGAGGCTGAAATGTGCTTTTGGAGTAGACTATGGAAACGTTTTGGGTTATATGGTCAATCAAAGAGGTATAGAGGCTAACCTAAGAAAATCAAAGCCTTACTAGACATAAGATTCCTTGCAAGCCCAAAGAAGCTAAACCCTAAAGGGTCCTTTTACAGCATTGAGCCAATTGTCTCACTATCAACCGATTGATGCTTTCCATTCTTCAAGATCATTAAAGAAGGAAAGAGGTTGTAATGAAGTAAGGAGTATGAAGTGGCTCAAGAGCTGAAGAAGCACTTGGGACAAACCTACCTTCTCTCAAAGCCTAAGGAAGGAGAAGTACTATTGTTATATCTAGCTGTGTTTCCAAAAGCTGTGAGTTTAGTGCTTGTAAGAGAAGAATGTGGTACCCAACTACCTATATGTTACATAAGCAAGGTCGTCTTATTAGAATTACGATACAAAAACATGGAGAAGCTTGCTCTTTCCCTAATAATCACCTTCAGAAAATTGAAGCCCTATTTCCAGGCCCATAGTATATGAGTATTGACCAACTTTCCAAGGAAGCCAAAGCCTAACGGGTCCTTTTACAGGGTTGAACCGATTCTTCTCAAAGGTAACTGATTGATGCTTTTCATTCTTCAAGATCCTCAAAGAAGGAAAGAGGTTCCAATGGATTAAGGAGTGCGAAATGGCTTTTCAAGAGCTGAAGAAACACTTGGGATAAGCCCACCTTCTCTCAAAGCTTAAGGAAGGAGAAGTACTATTGCTATATCTAGCCATGCTTCCAGAAGATATGAATTCAGTGCTCGTCAGGGAAGAAGGTAGTGCACAACTACCTATTTGTTATGTAAGCCAGGCCTTCTTAATAGTAGAATAACGATATACAAACATGAAGAAGCTTGCTCTTACCCTAATAATAGCCTTCAGAAAATTGACGCCCTATTTCCAGGCCCACTGTATTCGGGTATTGACCAACTTTCTACTTAAGTAAGTGCTTCGAAAACCTGATGCCTAGGGAAAGCTAATGAAGTGAGATGTAGAGCTAAGCAAGTTCGATATTTTGTACAAGCGAAGGACCTTCACGAAAGGACAAGGTTTAGCAGATTTCATTACTTAATTCACCGAGACCCTAGATATCGACATGAAAATGGAACCACTAGACACCCCTTCTTGGAGCTTATTTGTCGATAGATCTTTTGGTGAGACAGGTTTGGGAGTGGGAACAGTGCTTGTAAGCCCAAAAGGATACAAGCTTAACTGTGCAGTAAGGTTTGGTTTCAAGATCTCTAATAATGCAGCTGAATACGAGGCGTTGCTAGCGGGCCTCAAGTTATCTAAGGAGATACAAGTAAAGAGATTGGTGGTCAATAGCGATTCACAATTGGTAGTAAGTCAAGTCAATGGCAACTTCACCACAATAGGTAAGAACATGGCAACCTATCTCAAGAAGGTTCTGGATTTGCTTCCATCATTTTAAAAGTTTGAATTAACCTAGATACTAAGGATTGAGAACGTGTATGCCGACGCTTTGTCAAAGTAGTACCAATTGAACACCTATCCAAATCCTTTATATCCAAAGGGGAAGAAATAATGTGGACTGAAGGGACCCACCTTAGATGCAATCAATCATCACCTTTCTTAAGGATCAGGAGTTACGTGAAGATAAGGAAGATGCTCACAAACTCTATTGTAGTACCGCCCACTATGTACTCTAGGATGAAAAACTTTACAAGAGAGGCTTCTCATTGACCTTCTTGAGGTGCAACGAAAAGGAAGAGGCCAATTATATGCTGTACGAGATTCATGAAGGAGTTTGTGGCAATCACACATGGGGCCCAGTGTTAGCGTAGAAGTGCTAAGATAAGGGTACTACTGGCCAACCCTAAAAAAAGATGCTATTCAATTTGTGAGGAGATGCTACAAGTGCCGCGCTTACCTACCATTTAAAGACAGGCATCTCAAAAATTGATTGTAGTATCCAACCCTTGGCCCTTTCTCCAAATGTGGGGTAAACCTCATAGGTCTCCTATCGAAAAGAAAAGAAAGTGCCAACTATGTAATTATTGCCATAGATTATTTCACCAAGTGGGTCAAAGCTGAACCTTTGGCAAAGATCAGTGAGGCCAACACCTCCAAGTTCATTTGGAAGATTATTATCTGTCAGTTCGTGATTCCCAACTCACTTGTATCTGATAATGGAAAGTAGTTCAACAATAAAAAAGTTAAGGACTTTGTGAAGAATTGGGAATTAAGAAGCATTTCTCTTTTTTTCTATCACCCCAAGCAAATAGCCAGGTAGAGGCAGTTAACAAGGCCATCAAGCTTATATTGAAAAAAAAGCTTGATGCTTCAAAAGGGACATGGCTGGGCAAGCTCTCCTAAGTATTAGGGGCAACTCGCACCACTAGTTAAATGGCAACAAGGAGAAACCCCATTCTATATGGCCTATGGTGTCGAAGTCTTAAGTCCGGTTGAAATAGGCTACCTTCACCTTGCTGCCTACACTTCAACGAGATATCAAATGATGAAATACGAAGATGTGAGTTTGATTTCCTTGAAGAGATGAGAGATAAATCCCAAATAAATCCAGTCTCCTACCAGCGAAAAATGACTAGATACTACAATGCTAAGGTAAAAAAGAAAAGTCATTCTGAAGATGAGACCTTATGTTAAGAAGGGTCTTTATCTCGACATGGGCGATATCGTGAGACCTTCCCCAGGAAATCTTAGGCCTTCCTCTCAGAAGAAACACTCCTAATGGCCTCTTTGCCCCTTTTCATCTTCACGAGGCTAATCTCCTCCCCAACGGCTTGTTCCACGTCAATTGCCTATATGGAAGAAAATGGTTCTGCTTCAATGGGCCATTTTAGGGACTCGCCAATGGTTGTTTGGCATTTTAGAGGAGGATGAGGTTATTTTTTTTTGTTTAGACTAACCTCCTATTATGGGTTCTTTCCCTATAAGGCTCAAATTTCTCTTTCCCTTTGTCCTCCTTCTTCTCTAGGAGAGGATGTGGGTTCGTCTTGGATATAAGGGACAACTTGTCCTTTTGATGTTTGTAGGTGGAGAAGCCAGTGCTTAGTAGTTTTTTTTCGCCTCGCCTAGACGCCTCACGAAAAACTTGTCAGGTTTGACATATTCTTTCTTCTCATGTTGCTCTGCAAGTAAAACAGGAAAACCATTAGCTCTATAAAAACTCTGAGTAGAATCATCCAAAAAGATAACAAGGTGTATGCTTACCCTTGGTCACCATCAGAAGGTGTGTTACAAAGAAGGCTCGTTTGCAAAGTACGTTCTTGAAATACCTCATTTCTGAATGCTGTTTGTAAATGGCTCGAATAATGGCCCACTCTGAAGGTTTGTGCTTGAACCGATTAAGTGCAGCTACGAAACAGACAAGTTAGCAATGCGAGCAAGTAGAAAACCACAATAAACAAAAAGATCTAGATTGTTACACTCACTATACTCGTTATAGTAGGTCGGCATGATTATCTCTAGGACCGCATTCTGATAGGAATGTAAAATGTATATTTTTCCTCCTTATTCTAAGTGCTCCTATGATCAATCAATGCCAAAATGCACTTATTACGTTTATATTTTGATTTAGGTGACAATTCAATGGATAAGACGTAATTTGGAAGAAACAAGTGAAAAATGACCAAAGTGAAATAAAACAAAAGTTCAGGGATCAAATTGCAAATATTCAAAAGTTGACTCGAAAGGTAAAATGAAGAATTTGAAGAAGTGAAGACCAATTGATTGAAGATACAAAGCATTGGATGAAGGAAAGTCGAGAAAAAAGGTCAAGAATCGATGGAACCAAGTTCGAGGACTAAAATGAAGAAATTGGAAGTTAATCAACACTATGCGGTCGCATAGTGTTAACTTCCATGCAGTCGTATAAAGACCTTCAACGAATTGAAGCCCACTCCTACTTCGTTCTATGCGACCGCAAACTTTTTAACTATGTGGTCGCATAATTCATTATGGAGACGCGAATTTCTAGTTTCCTATTTCCGTTCAACTAGGTATGGAAATAAATATTTTGGTCATATATAAACCCTAAAGATGCCCCAGAACGGGGGAGACGTCTCAGAACTTCATTCTTCTCAATTTTACTTTTAGAATTCATATGTGTAACTAATTCTTGGTGCTTGAACGAAGGATACCAAAGCCTTGGAAACATTATAACTGTGAGATCCATCTATTTTCATTGTTTAATTTATATTTTTAGTATTGAATGTTCTACTGCC
>CAIGRB010156221.1:6788-21352 GCA_903798255.1 Fraxinus quadrangulata
GATAATGTACATTCATTAGCATCACCTATGATTATTCAATCACTTGATATGAAAAAAGATCAATTTTGTCCCTTGAAGATGGAGAAAATTTTCTTGGTCCTGAAGTACTATATTTTAGTGCAATTAGAGTATTAAATTATCTTGCAAACTGCACTGCACTCGACTCGACATAACTTTTTCTATATATCTCCTTAAAAGAAATAGTTATACACCAACTTAAAGACATTGGAATTGTTTAAACATATTTTTCGTTACCTAAATGGTACTATTAATTTGAGATTATTTTATGGGTAATTAGCACATAATGTCCCTCACATTTCATTGCTATTGTGAAAAACGTCAATATCTTTCATTTTTTGGTATTTTAACCCTTATTTGCACCTTTCATTGAGCAAAATGTCATTTTCATCTATATTCTCAATTAAAAATTGTAAAATGATGAATATACCCTTCTATTTAAATAAAAGAAAAAGAAAAATCTAATTGTAATCATACTCCCAATTTTTTAAAAAAAAGTGCAAATGAGTCTCAAATAAATTATTAAAAGGACAATTATTATATAATGTTCATATATTTCACCATTAGTATGAAATGCATCCCTACCTTTCATTTTTATTTGACATTTTTACCCTTAATTACACATTTGATTGTGCAAACCATCATTTACATCCAGTTTCATCCAATTTTTCAATAAAGAACTGTGAAATAATGAATATACCCTGCTATTTAAATAAATTTTTTAAATTTCTAATTATTTAATCATTTATTTGGGATTCGTTTACACTTTTTATTTTTTTATTTTTTAAATAAATTTAATTGAAACTCGTTTGCACTTTTTTTAAAAATTGGGACTATGGTTGCAATTAATTTTTTTATTTAAATATGAGGGTATATTCGTCATTTCACAACTTTTATTGAGAAATTGGATAGAAATGATGGTTTGCGCAATTAAATGTGTAATTCAGAGTGAAAATGTCAAAAAAAAAAAGTATAGATTTTTTTTTGCAATAATAGTGAAAGTTAGGGATATTTTGTGCTAATGACCCTTTTAATAATTTATTTCTTTAAAAAATAAATTTGGGACTGTGATTGCAATTAATTTTTTTTTCCTTTTGTTTATTTAAAGAGATGAGCACATTCGTCATTTCACAATTTTTAATTGAGAAAAATGGATAAAAATGACCTTTTACGCAACGAAAGGTGGAAATAAGGATGAAAATGCCAAAAAATGAAAGATAATGACGTTTTCCACAATAATAGTATATGGTGGGGACATTATGTGCTAATTACCCTTATTTTATTCTCAACAGTTGGAATTTGCTTTAGTGGGATATGTAGATGTAAGTTATATTTCCAACTCATATAAAGTTAAATCACAAACATGATATATGCTTACACGTGAAGGAACAACTATATCATGTAGATCTGTAAAGCAATCCTTAACAACAACATCCTTCAATCATTCTAAAAATATTGCAATTCACGAAGTAGGCCGAAAATGTGTATAGTTGACGAACGTGGCATATCTATCCAAACATCATGCGGATTAATTTCAACAAAAAAAAGTCTAATCATTTTTTATGAAAACAATGCTTCTTATATTGCACAACTTAAATGATGCTATATCAAAGGTGACATGATGAAGCTTATTATTTCAAAATTCTTTCATGTACATGAGTTTAAGAAGAATGGTGACATTGATGTTCAACAATTCGCTCAAATGGCAATGTGGCTGATTTATTTACAAAAGCACTGCCCATATCTACATTCAAGAAATTGGCTTACAATATTGAAATGCTTCGACTAAAAAAATTTCAGTGATTAATATGAGGAAGAGTAATTGCATTCTTCTTCCTTCGTTTAGGTTTTATCCTACTGGATTTTCCTAATAAGGTTTTTATAAGGCATCATTTATCTTTAATATTTCAAAATAAATGTATTCTTTTTCTTTTTTTTTTTAAATTTTTCGTTCCATTGAATTTTTATCAAATAAAGTTTTAACGAGGTAGATATTTTGTAATGTGTCATTCAAGGAGAAGTGTTATAAATAGTAAGTTTATTAGTGAATAACAATTATATCCCTGCAGCTCTAGAAATTATTCTCATTGTATCACTAATCATTCCCTATAAATATACGATTTTGGTTCTCATTATAATACACACAAATTTATTGACTTATATTCTATTTTTTTTCTCTTTTTTCATAACATAAATCAATAATGCTTTATTAGTAAATAAACATATCTATATTCATGGACTAGGTTTAAAGTGAGTGATTATTTTGTTAAGACTTACTTCCTTTTAAAGTTTTAGCGATTGATGATTGTTCTGAACTTTAAAACGAGAATACCACTATCAAACGAGCACCCAGGGATGCCTTTGTGCCTAGATGTATCTAGACAGCACTTATGAGAGCTTTTTAGAATACATTGTATCGTATCATAATGTAATACGATACAACACATAGTTTGCCTATATTTATGATCTTATACAAGCCTTGTATGCGCACAAGTCCCAGTCCATATGGTTAATTATTTGTAGAAAAAAAGTAATTGGATAATTTATAGAAATATCCCTAAAATCGGAGGTCTCTTAAGAAATCATATGAAATGTATTTTGAAAGTAAAAAATACTGTCGTAAAGTTAAGTGAGACTTTTTAATTATGAAATTATGTATGTCACTTTCTTATTAAAAAGTGACATTTTTTTTAATTAAAAGTGAAGTATGTCATTTTTAATTAAAAAGTGACGTATACTGTCAATTTCTCTTACATGAAAGTTTAATTCACATATAACACAATACAAAATAAATTAACATTCAAAAGAATTTCTTATAAGCAAATTGAAAGTTTAGCCAAAAATGTATATTAGAAATTGATTGTGTGTGATATTTTAATTAAAAAGTGGCACAATATGTTATGTCACGAACCATGTTGCTTGATTTTTCTTAATAAAATCTTTAACAAGAACTTTAGCCCACTATATCAAACCCTAATCTTGTAAAAAGAAAAAAAGATAGATAGTTAAATAAAATTCAAATGAACAAACAACGAATACATGCTTAAGATAAATGAAATGATCTTTGTTTTTATGGCATTAAAATAGGGAAGCAATTGAAAAAAGCGCAGAATTTAAAAAAAAAAAAAGAAAAAAAGAAAAAGTGACAAACATTTAAAAAAATGACACAATATCTAAAACCAGTCAAATTAAACCTTAGAATAAATACAGAGAATTATTGATTTTCTTCTACATGTCTCATTGTGATTATTTTTCACTTCTATTAACTAAACAATTTATAAGTTGGAAGTGACAGAAAATTTAAAAAAGTGGCACAGACTAAAATAGTGATAAAAACTCAAAAAATTGACAAAAACTCAAAAAAGTAATAACTGATGTCTCATCAAAACCTTAGAATAGATTCAATAAATATTGATTGATTTTCTTTTGCATGTTATATTTTTTGTGATAATGTTTCATTTATGTTAACTAGCATATAAATTTGGATTTGAAAAGTATTAAATAAAGTGACAAATATTTAAAAAAGTGAGAAGATATCACATTTTGCATTCTTTAACAAGTCTTGTACCATACGATGAAACACTTAATATTATCTTTATATTTCAGTTTTGAATTTATTTTGTGTTTTGTATTTTGAGTGTCTGTTTTAAAATTATTGAATATGCGTTCTTTTTGTTATTTTAAAAAATTGTTTTTCAAAGCATAAAAATGGAAAACTCGTTTATTTTGAAATTTTAAGAATACTTTTTTATAATATTTTATTCAAGAAATCTAATTATTCAATAAATTTTAATAGTTGGTAAATTTTGAAATATTTTTTTCCAAATATAAAAAAAACCTAAATTAATTTTGGCAAGTCCTTGTTTTTGTCCTTGCACGTAACTTGTGATAAGAATTAACTAGTATCAAATCACAACCAAACTTAATCTAGTTGCAAAAAAGGGGAGCACTAATCGCATGTTGACATGGTAATAAATACATCCTTCAGAAACAATGAATTTAATCATCCAGCAGTGAAAAAGTTACTTGATGTATGTTTAAAATAAATAAGTTGTATTGATGAAAGTGATGAACATAAAGAGAGAGAGAGAGACCTACCCCCCTCCCCCCCAAAAAAAAATTCCTAAACAAGCTCGTTAAAAGTCCATCCACCAGTAGATATAATCTACCAATAATGTACCATACACAAGTCAGAACGGACAGAATAAATAAATTGATACAACGTAGAATTCTCGATAACTCGAGAGGAGAAAATGCCATTGAACCATAACTTGCAAATTTCACCCGTCATATATGATTACTGTGTCTGCAATTGCAAGATTTATGCCTAAACTACCAGCTTTAGTAGATAGAAGAAAACAAAATCTGGATGAATTCCTTGCATTAAACCTATCTATTCGAATTTTTTTGGTGCTTCACCAACCAACCTTATTATTTCATAATGTCATTTATGACAAATAAAATAGAGTTTCAAATAACATTTCCAGATACATTCTTCTCATATGTAAATTAAATTAAATTAACCTAATTCACCATTCATACCCTATGACTACAATAGTCTTCTAATAAATCCAACATATGCTGAAATTGAGTATATATCAGATCTCTGTGGCCCTGCTCTTTAAGTTTGACCATCATCTTGTCCAAAAGTTGTAATTTTCCAGAGGATTCCAGCAGTTTCCTGCCATGTATATAATTATTTGAATTAGCAGTAGTAGTGACTACAAAAAAAGTGAGACAAAAACAAGTTTGAGAAAATAATTGAATCTAAAAGCAACAAGCACATCTTCCCATCTTTTAAGATGAAGTCCATCAAGATAAGGCTCAAGGTGCTGCATATCACAGCTTCAACAAGCATTATTATTTGTACTTCTTTATAGCCATTTGCATACTAAATGTATTCACTCGATAATAGATTTCTTTTATCATTTAAATTCAGTGTCAGAAGCTTTCCTTGGAAAATCAATTTAAGAAGATTTCTTGAATGTTGAAGCAAAAGGATTGCAATAACATTTATGATTAGTATCTCTTGTCTAAAATGAAGACATATAAGACTAAACAACATATAGAACAATGGATATAATTACTAACTGGAAGAAAAGATTGCCTATTGATGACATATATAATATTCCTCATCGAAATTACTAAAAGCATATGAAATTACCTCCTGATTTTCTGTACTCTTGAACTTCTCCAACTGCTTAGCCAAACGAATCTTCTTTTAAACATACCTGCCGGAGATAACAGAAAAATAATCAAACGTTTATTTAGAGACTTACATGCCAACTTAAATTGAACGCTTGGGGCATGTGGGAGGTTTATTAATAAGATTACAGATAAGATTGAAACAAAGGATATAGTGACATTTCTTGAAACATAGAAGATTGACTTGGTTAATCCATGTGAACAAAGGATATAGTGACATTTATGTTTTCTCACTTGTCACTCTTATTAGAGTATCAAGGTAACTTGGCCTATATTAACTGAAGAAACATGAATTCCTACACATTATTACCCGATCCCGTAGCCATCTGCATCGGAACAACCGAATCCGAACAACAACACTTAACCACCCCCAATCACTCATCAACGGCCTCCTCTTCTTCCTCCACACTTCCAAAACCCCATTCTTATCATTCAAAGCCACCACATCACTTCTCCTCAGGCTCAGCAGCTGTATTTATCCTCTAGAAGCCAAAGTAATTAAACGATCCAACAATTTCTCATGCCGCCAAAACGGCCACCAACTGAACCAATATGAATACAAAATTATTTGAAACCCATTTCTCAACCTGGCAAAAACTCCCATAATAAACGCCGGTATTGGCAACCTCTTCTCGACATCCTCAGTTTGCCCCAAACCTTCCTTTGGTACCTCGCCCTCTACTCCTTCACCCGCCTCAATTTTTTGCACTTTCCCCCACAATATTCCCATTATTGAACTCATTTACTTCAGGCTTTTCAATATCCATATTTAAATTACCATTAAATTAGTCCGGTGTTGAATTTACAATTTCCGAAATTGGATTTAATATACAAGAAACCACTAAACGATGCCATGAAAATCGAGACTTAGGAGGAAGCCAATGTAAGACTAAAAATCGATCCAATACATAAGGCGGAAAATAGATCGATAAAACTAAATGCCCATAAATCATACCTGCAGCCATTGACGTCGTTGCAGAAGCTTTCCTTGTTCCAGGTATGGTACTTCTAAGCCTTCAAGAACTCCTTGATATGGTGTATTTTCATGATAGAGAACTCAGGCATAGGGATCAATACCACTAACTCTTACTTATAAACTTCTTCCCATCAAAGAAGTTACCTAAAGCGGTTATCTGGAGTTACCACAAGTTGAAAATTGGGCAGTTCAAAGAATGTTGGACCAACTGTTAGATTTGAATTTGAAAATATTAGCATTTTCCCACTTAGTCCATACATTTCACTTGATATGATATCCAAAATCCATCAATTCTCATTCTCAAGAAACAATAATACATGAATCATGGCGATAGGTTCTCTAATAACGAGTATTATCTTCCATGTCTCACATTGTATTGCATTTCTCAAATATTACCCCGTATGTGGTAACACTACTTAATGAATAAACCTTATGTTTATTCTAGGTCCAAACATCAATAATATTTCTCAAAATAAATGTGTATACAAGGAAAATAAATATGAGAAAATATCACTAATAGAGTTTCATTAACTTAACATTCGTTTACAACGAAAATCATACAAAGGAACCAAGTCCCATTCTATCTACATGATCCTTAAATTTCAACGGTGGCATGCCTGTTGTTAAAGGATAAGCAATCTTCAATTCAGTGTTAACGTGTTCAATAACCACTGTTTTCTCTTTAACACGTTCCCTTATGGCCAGATACTTAATGTCGATATGCTTGCTTCAACTACCACTTTTATTGTTCTTAGCCATAAAAACTGCAGCTGAATTATCACAATATATCCTCAATGACCTAGAAATTGAATCTACAATTTTAAGCTCTGATATGAAACTCTTCATCCATACACCATGTGAAATAGCCTCAAAACAAGATACGAACTACCTAGAAATTGAATCAACAACTCTAAGTCCAGTAATGAATCTCTTCATCCATATACCATGTGAGGTAGCCTCAAATTAAGATACAAACTCTGCCTCCATAGTGGAAGTAGCAGTCAAGGTCTGCTTTACGCTTCTCTAAGATACAGCTCCACCAGCAAACACAAAGATGTATCTTGATGTTGATTTTTGTGAATCAACACAGCCAACAAAGTCCGAATCAGAGTAGCCAATTACTTCCGAATTTTCAGTTCGTCCGCACATAAGCATGTAATCTTTGTCCCTTGAAGACATCTCATTACTTTCTTTGCAGCTTTCCAGTGGTCAAGACCTAGATTACTCTGATGTCTCCCTAACATTCTAACAACATATGCAATGTCAGGTGTGGTGTAGACCTGAGCATATATAAGGCTTCCAACAGCTGAAGTATACAGAATGTTCTTCATTTGTTCCCGTTCGAAATCATTTTTTGGGCACTGACAAAAATCGAATCTGTCACCCTTTACTACAAGTGCTACACTTGGTGAAAAATCCTTCATGCGAAATCTCTCTAAAACTTTGTTGATATAAGTCTCTTGAGACAAACCAAAAATGCCTCGAGATCTTTTCCTATGAATCTTAATGCCAATGACATAAGACACCTCACCCATATCCTTCATATCAAAGTTCTTTGGAAGAAATTGTTTTACCTCATATAGCAAACCCTTATCATTGGTTGCAACCAAATGAAGTGATGACTTCATGGAACTTCAAATACCACTAACGGGAGGCTTGTTTCAATCCATATATAGATTTCTTAAGCTTGCAGACCCAGTGCTCACCATAACTAGAGGAGAATCCTTCTGATTGTTTCATGTAAACCACTTCCTCTAGATCACCATTGAGGAACGCCATTTTCACATCTATTTGATGTAACTCAAAATCAAAATGGGCTACCAATGCCATAATTACATAGAGAGAATCTTTCTTAGATACAGGAGAAAATGTCTCCATGTAGTCGATTTCTTCCCTCTGAGTGAACCCTTTGTCAACGAGTCTTGCCTTATGTCTCTCAATGTTGCCTTGTGAGTCTTTCTTTGTTTTAAAGACCCATTTACATCCAATGGCTTTTACACCATTAGGTAACTCAATAAGATCCCAAACTCCATTAGATCCCATAGAATCCATCTTATCTTTCATGGCATCGTTCCACAAACTTGATTCTTTACAATTCATGGCTTGTAAAAACATTTCAGGGTAATTTTTTACTCCAATGTTATAGTTCGATTATTGCAGATACACAACATAATCACTAGGCAACGTTGATTTCCTTTTTCTAGTAGATCTCTTTAATGTTGTATCAACATTTTCCTGAGGATCATGTTGTTCAACCGGTTTTTCAATAATTTCTAACAATTCTTGAACATCTTGATCTATTGGATTGTCATAAGCAGCTTGTGGAACTTCAACGATTGGTTGTCTAACACCCGTTTGAACTTGAGGGGTATTGTGATGATAATCAATCTGTCACTTGAAGTGGAATGTTGAGCATCGATATGATTCCTTTCAGAAGTAATGTCCTGGAATCGATCGCTCCCACTAATCAAGTCATTCTCAAGAAACTTTGCATTTCTTGACTCTACAATTCTAGTGCTGTGAGATGGACAATAGAACATATACCCTTTAGACCTTTCGACATATCCAATGGAATATCCACTAATGGTCCTTGGGTCTAGCTTCTTTTCTTGTGGGTTGTAAACTCTTACTTCAAACGGGCTTATCCAAACGCGTATATGTCGTAAACTCGGTTTCCAACCTTTCAATAATTCAAATGGTGTCTTTGGGACAACCTTGGTTGGAACTCGGTTTAATATATAAACTGCCTTTTCAAGAGCTTCAGTCCACAATGATTTAGGAAGTTTGGAGCTACTAAGCATGCTCTGCACCATGTCCAATAATTTTCTATTTTTTCTTTCTACTATACCATTCTGGTCCGACGAACCATGTATGGTATATTGGGCAACTATCCCATACTCTTGAAAAAACTTAGCCAACGGACCAGGTGCTTGTGCATTCTCTGTGTATCTACCGTAATATTCTCCACCCCTATCTGATCTTACGATCTTAATTTGCTTCTCACATTGTTTCTCTACTTCAGCCTTAAATGTTTTAAAGGCATCCAATGCTTCGCTCTTATTATGAAGTAAATAGAGATACATAGATCGAGAGTGATCATCAATAAAGGTGATGAAATATTTTTGACCATGTGAGTCTATGTTTAGACTACATATATCAGTATGTATGATTTCTAATATGTCTGAACTCCTATTGGCACCTTTCTTGGACTTGTTGGTTTACTTTTCCTTAATACAGTCCACACATGTATCAAAATCAGTAAAATCTAGAGTACTAAGTACCCCATCATTCACTAATCTTTTTATTCTATCTATAGAGATATGTCCTAATCTATCCATCAAACAAAATACGATTCCCAACACAATCAGAATTATATAATAAACTGAATGATGTGTTTGAAAAATTAAAGGAATATCCCAAGGGTATAAGTCTGGACATTGAGATCAAGTTTCGTGAAAAACTTGGAACATAAAAGGTCCTATCCAATTTCAAAACAAAGCTACTACTCAAAGTTAAAATTCATGTTCCTATAGCCTCCACATGTGAGCCTATCTTGTTTCCGGATAAGAAATTTTGCTCACTTCCCACTGGCTTCCTTAGGTTTTGCATACCCTGCAAGAAGTTTATAACATGGATTGTAGATCCAGAGTCAATCTACCAAGTGTTAATATTTACATTAACCATATGAGATTCATAGCAAACAAATGAGGTTGGATTACCTTTATCCTCAAGCCATTTCTTAAATTTGGCGCAATCTTTCTTCATGCGTCCCTTCATTTCAGAGAAGTAACACTTGGCCTATTTCTTAATATCAGATTAGGTTGATATTTTAACTTTTCCCTTCTGATTGGCTTGAGCCTTCCCCTTCCCACGGGTTGTAGTCAACATTATTCTTTCACCTTGTTCCATTAGTAGTCTCTCTTGTTCTTGAACACACATAGTCATTAATTCAATTATTGACCATTTATCCTATGTGTGTTGTACGAGATCTTGAAAGGTCCGTACTGTTGTGGAAGAGTATTCAAGATGTAGTGTACAACGAAGAATTCAGACATCTCAACCTCGAGTTTCTTAAGTTGAGCCACAATATCTCTCATTTACATGATGTGCTCGCGCACATCCTTCATACTGGTGAGCTATAAGGATGAGAACCTCATTATATGGGTGATTGCTAATGCCTTATCTGAAGTGACGAATTGATCATCAATGAATTTTATCAAGTCTTGGACCTTATCATGCTGATCGACAGAACCACGTATACCAGAAGAAATTTTAGTCTTTATGAACATCACGCTGAGGGATTAGGTCGCTCCCACTTTTCATAAAGCGCAATGTCCGCTGCAGTGCTGGTATAGCAATTTTAGGTGGTTCGTCTTTCCTAATAGCATAATCAATATCCATCCACTCTAAATGGAGAAGAATTGTCTCCTTCCATACTTTATAGTTATCACTCCTTAGTTCGGGAATATCACAACGAATATCAGAGAAAATTAGCAGGTTGTGAAGCTGCATATTATTAAAAATGCTTATGTTAAATTTGAGGCTTTATTGATTAGATTGCATGTTTTACCAATGTAAAATCATGCTTCAAAATTATGAATCTGGTGACATAAAACTTGCCTATGGGCTAAAGTCCTACTCAATTAGATTTATGTATAAACCTTATGATAAAACTATCAAATCACATTCCAATTCCTAATTCCTGTGGGTAATTAGGAAAATAATTTAATATTTTATCCTGGTTGATCATACAAATATAATAAAAATTCTTGTGGGATAAAATTTATTATATTAAATATGATCAACTACAATTAATGTCTATATTCAATATGTGATCCTATACATTTAATATATAATTTTGCATAATTATGGATGTTGTGGCTACTCCTTAATTAATTAAAATTATATAGATCACTAGACATTATCATTTTATGCATAAACGTTTAACTTAATATGATTATACACAAAATGTTCTCATAATCATCATAAATTACATAACATAATTAACTCATGCAAACCAAATATGAGCAATTCACAATCTAATGAATTCTAAAAGTTGCATACATTATTTTGAACATGAATAATTGACATATGCAAAATAAGGCAAAGATATGAAATATATGCCCAAATATCAAATACACGTCCCAAATTAATTTGCCTAAAAACATGTATATGCCCAACAATTAATCTACAAAATTCAGCCCTTTACACGTGTAGGTTCTGGCCCAATTATAATTTCATAAAGGAAACATGCATTATCTCAATGTGAAGATAACATGTTATTGTTGACTTATGATTCAATATAATTTCACTTGTTTTGATTATAACAAATAATACACTTATGTTTTTAACAAACTTTGTTTCTTGAGTTTTTCATGAATATATCTTCTTAAACATTCAAAAACTCAAATCGTCATCCGTTGAAGAACAAACAATCAAATGAGTCTCGAAGAAAATAAGAACGAGATATTTGAAGATTAAAGTTTAGAAGTAGTTTATCAGAACTTAAATATAAAGGTACTAACTCATCAATTTTTTGTAAGTGTATAAAGTTCATATTATTTCCATAATTCATCACTTGCATAAAACTGATTTTTCATTTAAAAAAAGTCAACTTTTGGTCAACCAAAATTTCACATTTTCGATCGACCGAAAATGCAGACTGGTCAGCCGAAATTCCAACGGTTTGATTTTTAAACAGCTATACACTTTCGGTCAACCGAAATTGGTCAACCAAAAGTGACTGGTTTGACTTCATTTGCTCTATAAATATCAATCTCTTCTTACATTTAATTTTAACAACTTATAAGAGCAATTAAGAGAGTATATTTATTGAATATCATTGAGCTTACTTGATTTTAAATTCTATTTCATTTATTACAAAGAATTTCTTGATCGATCAAACTAATTTTCATCTATCTCATTAAGAATTCTTTTCACAAAGAAACCTTCTCGATCTTATCTATTTTCAATTCTTGATAAACGTTTTCTTTGCCAACACTTATGTTGAAGTGTAAATCTCTCTTCATACTTAACTTGTATTATTTTTTGAGAAACCATAGGTGAAAACTTTGATACAAAGATATAAATTATTTCATTATCCATCATTCATCAAAGTGTACAACATAAACACTTGACCTTTATCATTTGCTATCTATTGAAGTGTTATCCTAACTCTCTAAATACTTGACTTGATTATATAATTTGTTAAGAGAGTTCTTTCAATTGTAAACCTATCATTTATACTTTAGTGGTTTCGAGAGCCTTGTGAAACTCGATTGTTGTTAAGGATATGTGCTCCTTGCTGTAAGTCACCTAAGAATAAGTACTCCTTATTGTAAGTCACTTAAGGATAAGTGTTTATTGTTGTAAGTCACTTAAGGATTGGTACTTCTTATTATAAGTTACCATTATAGTGCATTTGACCTTTCTCATGACGGAGACGTAGAACACATTGTGTATCAAACCCCATTAAATTGGTTTGTTATCTTTACATTATTGCACTTTACTTTTTATTGCCATTTATATTGTGTTATATCCATACTTGAATTAAGTTATCAAACTTGGATATTTAATTCTAGTATTATACTTTGAAATTATATCTTGTGTATTGAATAGTTTTGAGACTAATTATCGAAAAAGTTTTAAAACCCAATTCACCACCCTCTTAGTTAGTTATTCTTGGGTTATCAATTGGTATTAGAGCCTAGGTGTACACTTTTAAGATTTCACTATCTTGTGTTATGATTAAGCTTAATATTGAGGGGCATTCTACAAATCGTCCTCCTTTGTTTGATGGTACACATTATAATTATGGAAAACTAGAATGATGATTTATATTCAATCAATTGATTATAATATTTAGGAGGTTATTGAATTTGGTCCTCATAAGCTTACTAAGTTTATTAAAATTGATGGAAAATCGGATCAAGTTATTCCAAAACCTAGAGAAGAATATGATGAGGATGATAAAAGAAAATTGTCATTGAATGCAAAAGTCAAAAATCTTCTTTATTGTGCTTTAAACATTAATCGTATTAGCTCATGTGATTCCGCATATGAGATTTGGCATGCATTAGAAATAACACACATGGGTACAAATAAAGTAAAAGAAACTAAGATAAATCTCTTGTTTAAAAACTTCAAAAACTTCTTTATGAAACAAGATAAACTCATTTCTAGTATGATTACTCGATTCACCGATATTGTTAACGGCTTTAAAGGCTTTGATCAAAAATTTACTAATGGTGAACTTGTGAGCAAAATTTTTAGGTCTCTCTCGAAAGATTGTGATTTATTAAGAATGTTGATAGAGAACACCAAAGATATCAACATATATCTTTTGGAAGAGCTCTATGGAACCTTAATGACCTATGAGCTAAATCATGCCAAAATAAAGGAGAAGTTAAGAAAAACAAAAAGAAAGAAAAGAAGGATTCTCCTAGAAGGTAAATAGTTTTGAAATCATCAAACGATGAAGAAACCTCAAACTCAAACAAGAGTGATGAGAAACTTTATGATCTTGTTCTCCTCGTCAAAAAATGGAGAGGCTTTTGCAACAACCGTTGATTCCAAAAGAAAGAAGACAAAGGTGAGGAAAAGAACAAGAATGTTGTATGCTATGATTGTGACAAACTCGGCCACAAAAGAACCGAATGTCCAAACAAGAAGAAATTCTTCAAGAAGAAAGCTTTACAAGTCACTTGGGATGATAGTGATGATGAGCAAGAAGAAGATGAAAGTCAAGATGAAACTGCAAACATGTGCTTCATAGCCATGGAGGATGAGGTAAACACAAATGACACTCCTTCTTATGATGAGTTATCTACTTCATATAATGAAATTATTAGTGCTTTTGAAAAACTTGCTCTCAAACACTTTACCCTAAAAAAGCAACATATTTTATTGAAAAATGAGACCAAAAAGATTTTAGAAACTCAAAAGGATTTTGAGAAGGAAAAGGATGATCGTGAACTTCTAATCAAAGATAATGTTTCCCTAAAAGAAAAAGTCATTGATTTAACCAACATTGTGCACAAATTCACCCAAGGAAAGAAAAAATTTGAGTTAATTCTTAGGAAACAAAAATGTGTCTTTGATAGAATTGGCATTGGATACAAACCTTCTCTAAAATAAAAATCACTTGAAAACATGTTTGTCAAAACTTCTAACACTACATGTAGTTTTGTAACAAATTTGGACATGTAGCTTTTAATTGCTCAATCAAAAATAAATTACATTTTCAAAGAAATAAGTGGGTTCAAGGGTCCACTAGCACTAACTATCAAGGACTCAAAGATAAATGGGTACCAAGATCAAAAAAATTTGAATCAATTCTTGTAGGTGTCTTCAAAGATAAAGAGCA
>CAIGRB010156230.1:10051-28175 GCA_903798255.1 Fraxinus quadrangulata
TGTGGCCAGATACTGCATTTTGGGTAGAGGCGGAGACGGAAGTGGCTCTGATGATGGAGGTGGAGATGCCCAAGCTCGAGTCGGTGGGGGTGGCGGAGGGGGTGCCCCCGATGACGAAGAAGGTGGTGGTACCCTCGATAACGGAGGAGGAGAGGACGTCGATTGTGATAAAGGGTAAGAGGCGTGTTGTTGATAAAGGGTAAGAGGCGTGTTGTTGATGTGCCGTTGCAGGTGATCAGCAAGAAGTCGAGATGTCTATCACAGTACGTCATATCTCCCTTCACGGTTGAGGTGAAGAGGAGGATATTCGTCGACGGGACGTACCCCAATATCTTCCGGGAGGTGGACCATGTCAAATGGAAAGCGTTCGAGACGAAGTGGAGAAGAATTATGCTCGGGTAAGTATTTTACAATTTCAGTGAAGTACGGTACGCTAACTCATCTATACTTCTTTTAACATTTTTTCTATTTCTTTTTTAGAGATAGCTACACGGTAGGGGGGATGATCTCTGAGGCTTATAAGTAGTTTCACAATATCACCACTTTGTGGACTTGGCTCGCCGACAATGTAAGTGAAATAATCATATTTTTATTTATTATGTATACATATTTTTTTTGTTTATGAAATGAAATAACTCCCTCTATTTTTATTGGTGTTTCCTGATGTAGCACATCGACCTGGCCATGAACTTATTGTGTGATTGAGTTTGAAGATATCCAAAATCATTCGACATTCTTGGCCGACTCATATTGAACACCGAGTGTCGGAGGAAAGCCATGGGAGGGTTGTACGCATATATACATTCCAGTTATTGTGAATCATCATTGCATTGCCGTAGAGATTGTCTTCGTTGATTCCACTATATATGTGTACGACTCCGATCATTCATATTTGACACAAGGCCAGCTCGAACATAACTTGGAGTCGCTTTTAGTGATCGTTTCCTTGATGGCTACCCAAGCTGGTGTGATTGTGAAGGACAGACTAGCAATCGTACAGACACAACGACGACGAGATAGTCGAGATCGTAAGTATTTATAATGTTTTTAACTTGGAAATTTAGTTTTTAGCTATACGGTACCGAACTAACACATTATTATTCAATTGCATGGACGATTGCGACATGTTTCCAATAAAATACATTGAATTTTTGAGTATAAGACATAAGGTTGATGAAATCAACCAATCATGGATACAAAATTGGAGAAATAAATTAGCATACGATTTGTATGAATTCGAATCTGATTCATAAACATTGTACATTTAATTGTTCATTTATTTATGAAATAATTGTAATTATTGTAAAACTAATGTAAACATTGTATATTTAATCATTTATCAGATACTTATAAATATTGTAAACTCATGTGAACATTGTATATATAATTATTTATTCATTTATCAAATATTTGCGCTATAGGTCCCTCAACTATGATTTGGTACAATTTGGTCCTTCATTTCACAGCGATACCATTATACATCGGTCTAATTGTCATTTAGGGGAATCTGCTTGTACAAAATTGACGAGTATGCCCTGTTTCTCCACACCTACCGTACATACGTGGTCGAGGAAACTCTCGGTAGATGGTATTCTAGATGTACGTAGACGTTCAGGACCATGCGGTTCAACTTGCGGTGGCAACAAACTATTATGTGAGAGAATATGGTCGGGAGCTTTCCACTCGACTTCATTAGGTAGAGGAAATATAGTATCAGTATACATTGTTGTCCAATAATCATTCGTGTAATAAAAGAGTATAATGTTCTCACTGTAAAGCCTTTATACATAGCCATCGTGACTGTATACTCACGTGGAAAACTCTCTAACTGAAATCGACGACAAGTACACGTGTTATCAGTCAAGTCCACCATGTATACCATATTACGTGTACATTTCACGGAAAAGCGCAACTCATCCAGTGGTTCAACATTCAACTTTCTTGCAAGCTCTGCACCCTTGAAGAGTTTATCCTCTTGAGCCGGGGTTAACATGCTCGTGCAACTTTGTGATTCAGCACATCGGTCGTGAAACCACTACTGCAAGAACGAATGTTCTCAATCATTGCGAGGATTGGTAACTCTCGATCTTTGTTGAATAATGTATTGAGAGACTCCGCATTATTTAACATCATCATGTTGTATCGACGTCGTGGAAAATGTGATTGCGCTCAGTGTTCAATCCCCATTTTTGTCAGATATTCTCATGCCGGTAATGATTTACTTCCTATTTCCACCGTGAACTTATTACACTCTTCAACACTATAAGTTTCGGCCGCTCTCCTGGATAATGAAATGATGCATTTGTCCCGATACTTAGTCTTTAGGTTGCCTTGTATATAGTATATTCAATATCCATGATGAGCATCGGTCCCCGATCAGTTACAAAGGTAAGGTCTCGACTTCCCCGATTACTTCCCTTAGTTTTGTGAAGAACCAACGCATCGACGATCATTCTCGCTATGGACTATGCCGAATGCAAGAGGGTAAATTTGGATGTTAGTATCTTGACATGTAGTAATAATTAACTTGCCTTCATATCTAGATTTTAGAGTTGTACCATCGACTAGAATTAGGGGTCACATCACATTTCGAAATCCTCAAATGCATTGTCCAAGAGCCATGAAGAAAATCTTAAAGTAATTATCGCCATCCGTCTCAATAAAAATTGCCGAGCTAGGATTAGTTCCCATGTTATAGAAATACCTGGCTAATTTAGCATAGCTCCAAAGGCCGAGCTCATTGAATCTTCCAATGCACATTCTTTGAACTTTGAGGCCTTCTGGTAGTTCACGACCACTCCATATTCTCAACGGACGTCGTTAATGATGTCCAACGGTCTGTAGATCATTCGTAGGTCCTAGTACTTATGCATTATCTGTCGACCAATATACCATGCTCGAGCTTGCCCGTGATCATTTCGACGAATTCCCATTTCGAAAGTATGTTCTTGATTATATTTGTGAACTACCAAGAACTCATTTGTGTCCATTTTCATCACTCGCAAACGTCAACGGAAACTGTCATCGATGCAGACAATCGTCAACAATGTCTTGTTTGATTTTTTAACTTTGAACTCGAAATTATATTTCAGTACAATTCGATGCGTAGCTTCCTGCAAATCTTTCTTTGTTTCGAACAGTTGGTCGACATACAAATCCTCATCATCGGGAACCACATGTGAAGAATTAGATGACAAGCCACCCATTCCAGCCCCTGCGCTACCGACCCATTTATGTCTCCGACGGGATAAAGAAATCAAATCCTCATTTGTAAATTCATTGTCATTCTCGTTGTCGTGAACTACCGACGAAATTTTGTGTGTAACAGTGAGATCACTATGTCCCAAAAATCGTTGGCATTGTAATCCCCTCCAACTGAATCTTCGTGTCCACCTTCGGCGACATCATTCCTCACTAAAGTCACCCAAAGAAAAGTCATGTACATTTTGCTCAATTCAAATAGATAATTCACTTATTCATCACAAGTAATGGAAATCTTAGTTCCATATCGTACTGAGAGGGATTGACATTCAACTTGTTTTGTAAATCATGGTACATTCCCGAATATGATGTACTCTCCGTTATGGGAATTGGAATACCACCACGTTTATCACTTGTCCTTCTCCATACCCATTGATCTTTCTCATCCGATTCGAAGTCACCAAAGAAACAAACTGGCATTACAACCATATCTGCAAGACGAAACATAATTTTTTAAGAAAATACATAGACATTCGGCTCGACTAGGCAATAGACTTTTTATTTTAAAGAAAGGCAGAACATTCTGAAAATAGTCGGTTGTTAATAACCAAAACAGTCGGCTATTTCGGCTGTTAAACAGTCGGCCATTCCAGCTGTTAAACATAAATAAATTTTGGTTGTTTTTATCGATTAAAACGTATAAAAATTTAACGAAAACGAAATAAAACATACGTAAATATACTTACCGATTCGAAGCGATTGATATTAAAACAATATTTCCTTCTTCAGCGTTCGATAAATTTTAGGGATTTTGAGGTTGAAGTAGATAAAAGTTGAGAGAGTTTTTATCTGTCTTGGAATAGACAGATAAAAAGAGTTAAGTGATTTTGAAATTTTAAGTAGGGAGTGTTTGATTTTCAATTGTTAACTAAAAAGGTAATATTGTCTTTTAAACAAAATTTAAACAAAACAATATTTTATAATTGTATAACTTATTTAAGAACATTTTTGTCTTTTCACATCTAAAAGGCCAATGTGAAAATATAGCATAGTTGAAAAGTCAAAGAGAAAATTGGGCTTGTTGACGTGGCCATTCTTAAAAGTACCTCCTATTACAAGATGAGAATGTTAAGAAAGGAGCAAGGATATACTATATTAAGAGATTGATTGATGTATCCTGAAGTCCTTTCTTTTTCTTTTCATTTTTTTATGTGAATCTTAACTATGTTTGCAGCCTTTTGCCCACAACACTTATTTCCACAATGGAAACCACTTAGATATAACATTATCCATCTTTAACAAACATAATCTTTTAAAATGGCTCTATAAAATAGCATTTTCTAAGCTCAGAAATAGTAAGTAATATATATGAATGATTTGCTCAAATGAGAATTGTTGAGAATCAAACCCTGCATGCGTGCTCCGAAAAATTAAAAGTGAAAGTCGCATTTTCTAAAATAACAACTTTGTTAGTGGACGCCTTTTGGACGCCTTTTATGAGATCTTGACACTTGGCTTCATCTTGGCTGTTGATTGGCATTCTAGATAGTTCCAAGGCTTCAACTATGAAATGTGGTTTCACTTGGCTTTTTCAATTTTAGACCCCTAAGATTTCTGTAAGAGAGAGTTTTACTGGCTAGGGTTTGATTTGAAATCTTCTTATCTTTTGAACATCTCATTTGAAACTGTCATCTATTAGTTTTAGCCTCTGATTCTTGTATTTTCTAAGTGAAATTTGTAAGAACGTGAGGGTTCTTATGATGTAATATTCAAAGTGCTGATTTGAGGTTTCTTGTGTGATTCCTATGTAGATATGCAGTTTTCTTTTGAAGAGATAAATTTCTTATATGATCTCTGTGTACTAGTTAAACTTTGTAACTTTCGTTGATCTTTTTGGGGATATATTGTGCAACCAAGCAATATCAAATTTAATGGATGCTCGATAGGGGAACTGGTCATCAAACCTGGGGCTTCGGTCGAAATAACTTATTTGTATTCAATCCTTAATTTTCTGCAAGTTTTACTTTTTGTCCATTTTAGGTTTTCTGTGTTTGAGTTTAATCTTGTGGTTTATGGGCTTTTCGGTGGTATTAGAGCCTGGATCTCTTGAATGCGATACCTGATCTTGAAGAAAGTTGGAGATTTGTAACATATCTTAATATTGTGAACAACTCTGAAGCAAAAACTAAAAAGAAATCAAGTTTTATAAACTCGTTGGATGAGATCTTTAATTTGTGTAAAATTTTAATCTTCAAAAATTAGGATTTCTTGATTTTTTTCCTTGATTTATCATACACTATAAACCCCCGGATATTAATCTTTGTCCAAAGGCTCCTTCAAGGCCTTAGAAATCTAAGATAAATCTAGTAGTGTGTGTATTTGGAACATCTTGAAGGAGGAATCCATGGAACATAGACTTTGTGATCTCGAGAAGTCGCAGGGCTTCAGTAGTACGGAAGTACCTATTGCACACTGTCGGAGAATATAGAGGCTTCTCTTTCTACAGAGCAGTCAGATTCAGGGGGTTTCCCTCAGGTCCAAGTTCATCAACAGGGTCCTTTTCGTAGATCTTCTTCTAATGATTTGACAGGTCTGGCCGGTAGGACAGATGAGGATGTATTTGTCCCAGTAAGTCGGAAGAGTCATTCAAATGTTACTGACAATTCACTACCCAGGATGATGACCATGAGTCGGCTGCAGGATACCTTTTTACGTACATCCAAATGAGTGCTATCATCTGGAATGTGAGAGGTGTAGCTAGTGTATCTACTCCCAGGCGCCTGAGAAAACTTATTCAGCTTCATAAGGTTTATATTTTGATTATTCTAGAGCCTATGGTTTTGGAGAGAAAGTTTTATTTTGTTTGTTGTTATCTGCATTTCGACACTGGGGTTCAGAATGAGTCGAATAAGATTTGAGTATTTTGGAATGTGGGTACTACCGTTACTGTTATTGATGATCATATCCAGTTCCTACATGTCAGAGTTGTGGATCCTAGACTAGCACGACCTATTTACTTGACTTCTGTTTATGCTGCTTGTCAGGCCTATGTTAGGAGGGACTTGTGGACAGGTCTTCACCAAATTTCCCTCTCTATGGATGATCCTGGGCTTGTTGGGGGTGACTTTAACGTCATCACACATGATGGTGAGCGTACTGGTCATAGTCATCAAGATCGTAGTTTTACTGATTTTTCTGATATGATGTTGGACTGTGGCTTAGAGGACCCTGGCTTTTTTACCTAGACGAATGGCGGGTCAATAAAAGATTGGATAGAGTTTTGATTAACTCTTTAGCTGTAGACTTTTGTAGACAGCTTACTGTGACTCATCTGAATCGTACTTCATCTGATCACTCACCTATACTTTTACAGTGGATTTTTTATGATGATTTAGGTTATAGACCATTTAGATTCCTCAATGTTTGGACAAAACATCATGACTTCTCGGCCTTCGTTTTTCAAAAGTGGTCACTCCCTACTCATTTTACAAGAATGGCTGCCATCTGGGAGAAATTCTTTAGGCTGAAATAAGGACTAAGGTAGTACAATTGACGGGTATTTGGTGATGTGTTCCAGAGAGTTAGAGACATTGAGGTGAGGGTTGACCAGGCAGATATTAATTTTGAGGTTGATGAGGGTTTCTGGAAGCAAAAGGCTAGCTATCGTTGGGTATGTGAAGGAGATTAAAACACCAGATATTTTCATTCGTTGTTACAGGGACGATGAATCAGACCTCGTATCAAAACCATCATGACTCAGGCAGGGAAAGTTATTATTGCTCCAGTAGATATTCAGAGCTCGACAATCTCTTTTTTCCATAAATTATTATCCCCTCTTTCATAGCCTCTGGAGTATATTCGTCCTGATATCATACCTAGGATATTGACGGAGGCAGACAATATAGCGCTGAACCGCCTCCTTTTGATTGATGAGGTGCGTAAGGCTGTTTTCAATATTAATGCTGATAGTGTTGTGGGCCTTGATTTTCATCATTGTTCTACCAACACTATTAGGATATTATACAAGATTTGCTGCTACATGAATTGTTTTGCTTTCGAAGAGGGAGAATGCTTGTAGAGGGACATATTACCAACCTATCAGCCTGTGTACAGTATTCAATAAGCTTATCGCAAAACTGTTGAACAATAGATTGAGTTCAATTCTGCCTTGTATTATTTCTCCTCGGTAGAGTGGATTTATCCCGAGTCGACTTATTGGGGACAATGTTTTGTTGACCCAGGAGCTTCTACACACGTTGGATAATAGAATGCGTGGAGGGAATGTTATACTGAAGCTTGAAATGGCTAAAGTATATGATCATATGGATTGGGGATTTATTTATTGTATAATGGAGTCGTTTGGTTTTGACTAGTTGTGGATTGATCGGATCAGACGTTGTATATCGAAGTGTCGATTCTCAGTGCTTCTGAATGAGCGGCCATGTAGTTTCTTTTCTTCATCTCGGGAACTCAGATATGGAGATCCTATCTCTCCATCCTTATTTATTATTACTGTTGATTACTTTTCTTGATTGCTTACTCAGAGGTTTCAGACATATTAGTATGCAGTATCGACATGGAGGTAGTACTATTGTCTCTCATCTTTCTTTAGCTGATGACATGATTATATTTACCAATGGACAGAAGAAGTCTATCAGAAGGGTCATTGATTGATTGGAGTACTATAAAGGGGTCTCTGGCTAATTGGTGAATAGAGACAAGAGTGGTCTTATATTGCCTAGGCAGGCATCTGATATTCAGATATGGAGGTTAGTGATTTTTACTGGATTTTCACATCAGAGACAGCCGTTCACATATCTGGAAGTCTCTTTGTTTAAAGGGGCTAAGAAGAGCTTTCTGTATGATGATCTCATTATGAAGGTTAAGAGTAGGATTTCTGGATGAGCTTCACGCCTCTTTCTCCTGGTGGTAGGATTTCTCTACTGAGGTATGTTCTTTCCTCTATATTACTGTATCTATTCCAGATTATGAGACCTCTTAAGGTTATTCTAAAAAGGTTGGAGAGTATATTTGTGCGATTCCTATGGGATTCTAAGGATCATGCGCGTCGTCTACATTGGTAGAGTTGGAAGGCAATTTGTCTTCCTGCTGACGAGGGAGGTCTAGGCTTTAGATGATTACAAAATACGGTGGACACATATTCATTGAAGCTATGGTGGCTGTTCAGGTCTCAGAGTTCTCTTTGGGCTCAGTTTTTACTAGGCAAATATTGTAGATGGACACATTTGTCGCTTACAATAGTTCCTCACTCAGCCTCTCATATTTGGAAGAGACTAAAGAGATTTGGACCATATGTCGAGACACATGTTGTGTAGCGCCTTAGGACAGGGTGCATCTTATTTTGGCAGGATTGTTGGATAGAGGATTCTACATTGGCATCTAATTTTCCACACAGACAGAACACATCTGTGAGGGTGCAGGACTTTTTTCGAGGAGACTGGATGAGATTTTTGGGCGATTACTATAGGCTCTTCCATCAGCTATGACAGAGCAAATTGTGGCCATTCCACTATATCTTGATGTCTGGGATTGCATTTTCTGAAGGGCCACATCAGATGGTAGATTTATTACTAAATCAGCATGACAGTTGATCCGCTCTAACGGGCCAGTACAAGATTCATTTCGCCTACTGTGGAGCCCCATCATACCTCCTACCATTTCATTCTTCTGTTGGAGATTATGGCAGGACTTAATGCCAATTGATGTCATTATCTAGAGGAGGATCGATAGTCAGTTAGCTTCTCGATTTCAGTGTTGTTCATAGATTGAGACAATCAGTTATATTTTTTCTAGTAGCAGTATTTCAGATCATGTTCGGCAAGATTTTGGGGCTTTATTTCAGTTTACCATGAGTGCAGGAGAGAGTGTCATAGAGAGATTTCTGAGATAGAGGTATTTTGGACAGTTTGCAAGGACCGGATACATTCACATCATTATTCCTCTATTGATTTTCTGGTTTCTTTGGACCGAGAGGAATAATGCAAAGAAAAGGAACATACGTATAAGTTCGAGACATATTATCTGGAGAGTTTACTGTATGGTATCCTTCCTCTATATTGGTGGACTATTTCGACCGTTACATTGGCATAATGACATACATCTTGCTATACTTTTTGGTATTTCTTTGGCTCTCCCCCCATCTCCTCTTCCTATCATGATTTGGTGGTACACTCCATCAATTGGATCTATCAAGATCAACACCAATGGTTGTATCAGGATGGGTTTGCGAGTGGGGGAGGCATCATCAAGGACTACGCAGGAAAATGTATCAGGGCTTTCTCAGCTTCATATGGACAGTGTATGATATTAGAGGCAGAACTCAGGGCTATTCATGATGGGATACTACTGGCTAGAGATCTTGGTTTGTCAGATATTTAGGTTGAGACAGACTCGAATGTAGCCATTCACTTCATCATCAAAGGTAGCGAACCGTGGCCTATCCAGGGGATACTCAGACAGATTGCAGATATAGTTTCCTTTGACGGAAATATGGTTTCCCACATCTCCAAAGAGGGGAACCAAGTTGTAGATTCACTTGCTATAGAGGGTTGGCATCATCATATATACTAGGAATATGGACCAGCCGACCTACTACGACATATCAGGGCACTTGTTCAGATTGACAGATATGGTTTATCCAACACTAGAGTTTAAGTATTTGTATTTACACTTGTGCTTTTTGTAAGGAAAATAGTACTCCTTTTTTACTGCTTTCCTATTATTCTTTACTTTCACTGTAAGGGAAGTAGTACTCCTCCATTTATTGATTTTATTTATATCATTTGTAATCACGGTATTCCTCCACCACAAGTGAGGACATATTAATAAAATCTCGAAGGTACCGCCCTCCTTCCACTAAAAAAAATTATTGTGTTTTCTTTGAACTTTTCTCTACATGTTCTTTGACTGTGTATAAACACTTGCCATGTTTTAAATCTTGTACTACTAAGCGTATTATTGTGAATTAGTATTGACATAATTATGTGTTCTTGTTCTTCTTTGTTGTGTTGTGTTGTGTTATGTCAATTCGTCTTCAACTTGTGTGTCATTCTTGATTATAAGATGGCCTCTGCTAAGTTTGGAATTAATCAGTTTGATGAGAAATGTGATTTTAATATGTGGAGTCAAAAGATAAAGGCTATTCTAATGCAAATGAGATGTGTTAGGGCATTAGATAAAAATTGGCATGCTGACTTACTTCATGCAAAGAAAAATGGACTTGAAGTGGTTACCTAAACTACTATTTTATTATACTTAACTGAAAATGTGATAAGAATTATTGGTGAAACAAAAACTACTTTTGAACTGTGGACTAAACTTCATGCTCAATATTTGGATGATAACTTGAATAGATTTACAAAATTGACTCAAGATCAACTGTGATGAAAAACTTCCAAAAGATCAGCTGGTTGTAGTCCTATTAAACTCCATTACTGACAAATATAGAGATATTAAGATTACCCTAGAATATGGTATGGAAGAGATTACTACTGGTATAATCGTCAATTTCCTAAGAAATAAGGCTCTTGAAATGAAATCTAAATCTATAAAGAGTCACAATGGTGATAACCTATTAGTGAAAGGGAAGGAAAATGGTAAATCTAATTATCATTCTAAGACTTTTAATGAAAAAAAAGGAGATGGGTAATAAGAATAAGTCCAAAATTAAGGCAAAAGGTAAAAAGTGCTATTATTGTGGGAAATTGGGTCGGTTCATTAAAGACTGCTATAAGAAGCAAAATGAAATAAAAGAAAAAGAAGTTTGATGAAGGGAATGCTGCCTTAGCCTATAATAGAAATAATCACAAAGATGGGATAGTCCATGTTAGTATGGATAAGAAATTGAATCATGAGTGGATTCTGGATTCAGGTTGTTCTTTCCATATGTGCCCTAATAAAAATTTTTTCTTGAATTAGAAAAGACAACTAGAGGGCAAGTAATAATGGGTAATAACATGACCGTACAGATCTTCTCTTTGTTTCTCGAGCATCTAGTGAGTTACAAATAGAGTTCAAAAATATCAAATCTTTGATAATTCCATCATCTTTGATTGAGTTGCAAAAACTTCTGAATAGCAAAGTGAGTGGAATAGGTACTGTAAAATTGGTAATATCCTATTCTTAAAGGGAACTAAAGCCGTTAAACTAGAGTAATTAATATTATTTTAAATGAATTGAGACTTAATTTTGTATATATTTTGTTATTTAGGTGCATCTCGATGAAAAACGATGGATTTGGACAAAAGGAGTAGAAAATTGGTTAAATTGGAATTAATCCAAATTTTGGGGACTAAATCGCAAAGTGCTAATAATTTATTCAGACCTAGTATCAATGATTGGAGAGAGTTTAGAGTCAATTAGATGGATTTCGAAGATGGAGGATCAAGAAAATACAAAAAGGGACCACAATGACAAAAGAATGAAATTTAGGGACCAAACTGCAACAAATAGAACTTTACTATAACAGTGCGTGCGCAGACCAATTCTATCGCATGCGCAGAGGGGCCTAAATTCCATTTATCAAGAGCAAAACCAATGAGCGGTGCTCGAAGTGAACTATATGGTACGCACGGGGGCCATTTCTGGGCCAAAACTGTCCAGCTTCCTAGTTTGATTCAAATTGTTATGGAAATGAAAAATAACCTACTATTTAACCTATAAGAGACAACGAGAACAAGGGAACATATATCAAAACCCTATTTTTCACCACAAGAAAGAGGCTAGCTGAAGATCCAAAGACAATTAACACAAGAGATTGAAGATTTGAAGTTCGAGTTAAAAATTAACGAAGAAGAAATTGATTTTTCAAGGCAATTACACATGATATTGAAGATTCTAAGTACGGGTTGAAGAGTAACGAAGAAGAAATTGATTTTTCATTTTCCAATCATTGTTTTCATTCCAGGTGATTTTTTAAATCTTTTTGTGTAATATACATAACAACATGTTAGGCTAATTCTTTTCATATATTGGATGAAGATCAAACCTTTTATTATTTATTTTTAATTTAAGACAAGTAGTTAGTTAAATTCTTATTTTTCTTGATTAATCTTGCATGTGTAATGTTATTATTTGAATGTAGTGTTGGGAGGCTTACAATAGATGTACATCACTACTTGATTAACATATATGCAATAGATATTAAGAATAATATTTATAAGTGTGCAATCCTGTGAGATAATTGTGAAATTGAATACATTCTAATCATTCGAATTCGGACTAGGAATAGATTTGTGTCATGACTATAATATATTTAATTTGTCTAGGAAAAAAAATAATTACAATAGAATTACCGATTGTCAAGAATGCATGAATAATACTAATTACGTAATTGAGAATTGAAATAGATAACAATAGGTGGATTCGTAATCCAACACACTCATTCCATATATATATAACTCGAATTTTATAAGCTTCTGTAGATTAATTTAGAATAATTATAAACTACAAATCTCTTTTGTTCGTTTACTTTAAATTTGATTAGAAAATAACACACTTGATTTAATTTTATTCCTCGTGGGACAATACACGTTACTTATCACATATTACTTGTCAACGATCTCGTACGCTTTCGGGTTTCGCATGAACATTTAACATAAAATTGGGTCAAGGACACATTAAAATCTTTAGGGGTTGTGATCTAATCATTAGTACCCCATAAGCAATCCTTACCTTGTTTGATTGCAGCTGCTTTAAGTGAAAATTTTACTCTTACGAAATTATTGCATTAAAGAGTTGGTCACATTGGTAAGAAAATTTTGAAATCTTTACAAAACGAAGGAGTTTTTGAAAATTTAAATCTCGGTAAAATTGGTTTTTGAACAATATATTATAGGAAAACAAGTCGAGTTACGTTTTTGCCTAGAATTCATAAGTCTAAACAAATGTCGATCTATGGAGTCCAGCTTTTGTGAATTCTCAATTTAGTTTTAGATATTATCTTTTGATCATTGATGATTTTTCAAGAAAAACTCGGGTTTTCTTACTAAAATCTAAAAATTTCACTATTTTTAAAGTTCAGAAAATAAAAATGGAAAAACAAACTGATCTGAAGATAAAAATTATAAGGATTGATAATAATTTAAAGTTCTTCAATTATGAATTCAATAATTTCTGTAAAGAACATGGTATTTTAAGACATAGGTGAAATTTACGCAATTCGACCCAAACTACACCTAGAGGGGGTGAATATGTGTAAATGCGAAATTAAAAATTGTAATTAACTAGCAACAAGTCACTAATTAATTATCTCTAGATGGTTAAGCATACAGTTCAATTACCCTATATTTGAATACCTTAGAATATGAAAACAGTAAATAAACTAGTAAAATACACGCGGAATGTTCACGGAGAAACCCCTATTGGGTAAAAACTTCGGGCACTTTGCCAGTCAAAATCCACTAAAAACGATCGAACTTATAGTCTGCCGACAAGACGACGACACAAACTTCCTGACCTCCTGATTGAAGTTAATACAATCCTCTTGGATTGGGTGCCTCACAACAACTCCTGACTGAGATTCTGACAACCCTCATAGATTGCGTGCTCCTGCACCAACTCTTTTACTGCAATATCAAAGCCCTACTGGATTATCTGACCCCTGGCTTTGTGGATTCGTCTATCTCCCGTGGATTCTTGAAGAACTTCGTGTTCCTCAATAAGCTTAGTATTTGGATTAACTGGAACTGATATTTTCTCCACCAAGTATAATCAAATCAATGAAAGCTGAAGTTTCTCAATGAATTGGAAGATGAAAAGATGAAGCTCTCAAGTTCTCTTAATGTTTCAACCTTCGAATTTACGTTTTGTGGTGTTCTAGTATTTTTATGATAGGGTTAGTGTTGAATGGACATGATAAAAAGCTTTGAAATTGCGATTAAAAAATTCTCGGCTAACCCTTGCTCGAGTGAGAGCTTAGCGACAGTCGAGCAACAACTTGTCGCTCGAGCGAAGACCCGGAGACAGTCTAACGAAAATGTTTCTGTTTCTGCCGCTCGAGCGAAATCCTGGAGACAGTCTAGAAAAATTGCGGCGCCATTTTTGTCCTCTTTTGAAACTCGAACCCTAGAACCTATACAACTCAAATACGAAAATTACAACCTATTCCTTGACTTTTATAACTTATCCAGTTTAGTCCTTTTTGTTCACAGACTTTCCAGTTACATCATAAACTATCAAAACTTAGCAAGCTCCCCTTTTGGTATTCCGTGACAAAACTACAATTTAAAGTCAAGATAGTAGTGAAACAATTCCAGACTCAATGACTGACATTACCAATGCTAACTGTCTTGATTGAATTATGTTTTTCCTTTATCAAAAGCTGTTACCTGAAATGGACAACTCAAATACCCAGTGTAAAACGTATGTGAAACAATAATAAGTGTAAAAGCAATTCAAGCAGTTAATCCAAGCAGTTATAACACATCATTTCAGTTTCATACCATAAGCTAAATTAAGACATAATATCAATGCAACCAACATACCAAAACGAAACATTGATATTACAAAACATCAAAACTTAATCTAGCAATACTGAAATTATCATTTAATGCCTTTGAGTCAAAAAATTTAGATACATCATGTCAAGTCAAAAATATCATATACATCCAAAAATATCTACTCCATCATCAAAATATACTACTCCCCATTTTTGTAACAAAATGACAAAGGACCAAGAATTATCATACAATAACCCAAAAATACAGTTGTTAGCATGCATAGTATAATTAATTGAAGCTCATTATTATTTGAGCATAAGTATAATAACCCTAATTTGAGCAATTTGTTTCCTATATCTTTTAATATTTGAAGCTCATTATTATTTTTCTCATCTTAAGTGCAGGTTTTTCTTCATTAAGCGACTAAAATGAATCATGTAGCGAACTTTAGGCCGGTTAACCCAAGTCAGTTGACCATAGGCACTAGGTTATGAGAAACCCCGCAAGTTTAATCGCTCGAGTCAAATAGGCTCTGAAGAATAACATAAGATATTGAGCTCCCTCTTTTTTTTTTTGTATTACCATGGATAAATTTGAACTTAGATCTAATAAATAAGGTCAATTCATATTCAAAGTCACCTTACTAACATGTGATTGACATCCAAAATCTCATACACGCGATAGAGTCCCACTAATAATATCATAGTGTGTGCAGTGCGGATGGTATATGAAGACACCTATACTAAGTACTCCATAAATAACCTAAGCCAGCAATGGAAACTATGTTACAGCTCATCTATTAAACCCATGCTTGATCACTACCAACAAAATCAAGTATATTATATATTATGCTGTAAAAACAATGTCACATTTTTATTTTTCAACTTTCCATTTTTTGTTTATTTTTAATTTAAAGCAAGAATGTACAAAGCACATAAAGAATGTCAAACACACAAAAATAGAAAAATATATATGATGCATGCATAAATCAATGTCACACAATGGTAAAGAACGAGTATGCACAAAAATACCTAATCAATGAGGTATACTGACGCTTTATTTTAAGAGCGTGAGTCACGACCTTTCAGGTCACTCTTTTTAACCTAATTTTTTTCAAATGCTGAGGTAATTTTAGTTAACTGAGTAATCATCTCAGTTAGGTGGCTAACTTGACTTGCAAGAAAGTTAACCTTCCTGGTAATATCCTAACTTTTACCTCTTGTCACACATTTACGGCATTCAACCCTTATCTGTCCTAGTGTACCGCAATGATGACATTTGGGAACAAACTTATGCGGTAGTTGACGTTGAATCAAAGGACGATTGATCCTATGTTGTCTAGTAGGTCTCGATCCTACAACGTTCATGCCTTTAGGTACAGAATTAGCAACATTCCTAATTCTGGTATTAGTTGCGGGAACAAATGTGGTCTTGAATGTACCAGCTGTGTCATCGCCATTTTGAACATATCCTATACCTTGCCTATTACTAGTAGACTTGTTCATTCCCAATAGTTGATCGAGTTTTTGAGTTCCACTCATAAAGGACTAGAGTTGAGTATTGGATATTTCCAATTCACTTGTTAAGTTTTTAACTTTAGCTTCCAAGTTTTCGTTAACAAGTTTCAACTCGCTCAATTTTCTGATAGAGTACTAAAGGTCGGATGAGAGTCTCTCTTTCAAGCCCATCAAGCTTTTTTAGCACAACTATGTTGACCTTTTTGATTTTAGGACTCTCCTCGAACAACTGTCGATGCGAATCATGGACATCTTCATCATCCTCAGAGTCTTCCTCACTCTCAGACTGCTCACTGCAATTAACACTCACAGTCTTCTCACTCCCTTTATCAGATTCAGTCTTAAATCTAGATGTGAACGCAATATATTTTTGTTTATCCTCATTGCCAGAGGTATCACTTTGATCGCTCAAATCCGACTTTTCATCACTCAGAGTCACTGCTAATGCCTTACCCATTCCTATTCCAGAATTATTCTTAAGATTAAGAAATTCATTCCTATAGTGACTAAACCTTTTGCACTCATGGCATATCACAGACTGGGTTTTCTTACTGGAAGTCCTAGAAGAATTTTTATCACGTTTCTTAAGCAAGAATTTACTAGGATCAACATTTTTCCTCTCTTGAGGTTTTCTTCTATTCCTCATGGCCTTTTGGAATTGTTTAACGACATAAGCTATTTCGTCGTCCTTAAGGGTCTCAACATTAGTTAACTCACTATTTTCGTCCCTAATAGTGTTCATGGCTATTGTTTTAATCTTTTTCATTGAGATATGGTGAGTTCATAAGTTTGGAGGGATCCTACGAGTTCTTCTATCTTAATTGTATCTAAATCCTTACTTTCTTCAATTGCTGTGATCTAGGTCTAAACCTCTTCAGTAAGGATTTAAGGACTTTTCTAACAATTTTGGACTCGAGAATCTTTTTACCTAGGTTAAAACTCAAATTTTCTATATCATTCAACTTCGCATAAAATTCATCGAATGATTCATTGTCTGCCATTCTAATCTCTTCAAACCTAAAGGTCAACATCTGCAGTTTAGAATTTTTAACCATTTTAGTTCCCTCGTGTGTGGTTTCTACGATATCCCACATTTCTTTAGCAGCTCACACATCAACACTCTTCTAAACTCTTCTACAGGCTTAGAAATAAATAGGGCATGCAAGGCTTTCGTATTCCAGTTATACTCATCTAAGTTCACTCTAGTCCAATTAGCAATAAGGGTGGGAATTACTTCATTATTAATTGTAGAACTAGATGCAGCCCAACCATTTACTATACTAAGCCAAATAGGTTCATCTAGGGATTTTAAAAAGGCTCTCATCCTAATTTTTCAGTAGGCATAGTTGCTTCTGTAAAAAATGGAGGCACGAATATAGACTGACTCATCTATATAAATTTATGGGCAAGGAATTGAAATGAAGCTCTGAAACCAATTGAAATTTACGTAGTTCGACCTAAAATTCACCTAAATGGAGGGTGAATAGGTGTAAATGTGGAATTAAAAATTGTCAGTAACCAGCAACAAGTCGCTAATTAATTATCTCTAGATAGTTAAGCATAGAATCCAATTACCCTATGTTTGAATACCGCAAAATATGAAACGATAAATAAAGCAGTAAAATACACCTGGAATGTTCACGGAGAAACCCCAACTGGGTAAAAACTTTGGGCGCTTTGCCAGTCAAAATCTACTATAAACGATCGAACTTATAGTTCGCCAGATAAGACGACGACACGAACTTTTTGACCTCCTGACTGAAGTTAATACAGCCCTTCTAGATTCTCTAACCCCTGACTTTGTGGATTCGTCTATCTCCTGTGAATTCTTAAAGAACTCTGTGTTCCTCAGTAAGCTTGGTGATATGATCCAAGGTGCCATCGAGGCGAGGGCAAGCCCGGGGAAGGATCCATTACTAGTGGACGAAGGACCGATGACTCGATCGA
>CAIGRB010156245.1:0-13051 GCA_903798255.1 Fraxinus quadrangulata
CTAAATGATCAAAGAACTATACAGCCAATACCTATAGAAATTTCAATCTAGGCTCTCCATTTGGTGAAACGAGAGTTATATTTAGCTTGTTTAGTCATTGCACTTTCTTGTTACTGTGCATTGGCGATAGGTGAAAGGAGGTTAGGAGGTTGTGATTGTGATTGTGCTTTTACTTGTTTATCGTCTTTTTCTGCAATTAAGTTTCATTTATATGCTTACCAAGAACACAAAGCTAATTAATCCAAGATAAGAGGCCTACTTCCTTGGGGACATTGTCCCCACCACTGTATGAAATGATTTCAATCTCTAATTTGGATGGTCTGTTGAAAGGACCACTGGCCAATATTAAAAAAAAGTGCTTTATCAAATAATTTATGTTTTTAATAAAAATTGAAGGGGCTGACTACATGCTTAAGATTGTCTTTTCTGGCAAATTCTTCTTACTAAGTTTTCGGAGAAATACTTAGTTTCAGTCAACTGTCATGATTTTGTGGTATTGTTAAATGAACATGAATCTAAAAGTCATTGGGATCTTATTCAGCTAAATTTCTATTATATTGAAACTATCTCATAATAATTTATTTTCAGTCAATAGAAACTCAACGATACCATCTAATTCTTAGAAAGACAAGAGTAAAGAATCTATCCATCGAATGTTAATGATCATCAACGAGACATACCTCCAATGTCTGCAACCAATTGGAATGCACAAAGAGAATACAAGGATTCGAAGGTTTGCGATTGCCCAAGCTATGGACAGATTCATACAATATTTTCGTGATGTTACCAGAGTTTATATGATTATTTTCCATAAAAGCGGATTTTACGGATTGCTCATATCAAGGAACATATGAGCATTAAAATGCCAAAAATACAAATGATCAATATATACAAAGCTACGGTTTATCTCCATCTGACATGCTCTCTGTTTTTTAGATAGATTATTTCTTGCGGGCACAAATGGACAGAAAAAAAAAAGAGAGAGGAGAATCTTGATACTCTGGAAGAACTCCTATAATAGAACCCTTACCAGATGACCAAAAGAGTGCAATAAATTGAACATTAATTTGGAAGGTTAAACATTTTAAAAACAAATCCTCTTATTAATGACTTCGCCTGTATGTACACTCTAACCCTCACCCCACCCACCCCGGAAAAACACTAGCTTACACAAACATGAACAATGCAGCACCGACAAGACTCAAAACTTTTCCAAAACCTAAAAATTTAAATTTCTACACTCCAATCCAAGTTCATAAATAATGCAAATTCTCATATCTTTACTTCGACAAACACACACATAAAGAGGGAGGAATTACCTGGATGAGTGCCAAGATGATTCTGGGATTTGAAGTTAACCGAAAAGGTGTCCGGCAAGCACCTGAATTGCGGCAGCAGACACGACATCCTTCTCCTAAATGTCTAAATACATACACATAAGCAGATATGTACTTGTGAGCATCCTATTCATACACAAATACAATCTGCTTTTACAAATGAGGCATTAAGCAGGTTTCCAAAATCAATTGAGTTAGAGCAGAACAAAAGCTGAACAGAAAAAATTGTGAGAGAAAAGATTCGGGAAAGAGGAGTGATGGGTTGCCAGAAAAGTGATAAATAAATGGATAAGAGAATGTTTTTGCCCAAGGAAATGAGGACGACAGATCGACAAGCAGCTGCCGCTTCTGGCGTGTTGGGCTTTGGGCTTTTTTGGTTATGGCTGTGTGGTATGGGTTTGGAGGCCCCTCTCAAGGGAAGAAGACTAGAAGTATATATATTCAACACTAAGCCCCTATTTGACAATCATTAAAAAAAACCCTCGTTTGCTGCATATTAATTCCAACAAGATGCATTATTTCTTTCAAATCATGCACAGTGGCACCAATGAATGCCCTGCACTTCATTTGACTTATATGCCATTTTTTCGATTTTTCCCCTCAATGAAAATTGCTACACAACAACGACTACTGCAATTTTAATGGCAAAAATGGCATACCAAGTTAGTGCAGCTACTCTTGGACATTGACTGGCCTGCAAGTTGTTTGCCATTTCGTGTTATAACGTTCGAAGTTTTTCTACTTCAATTGAAAAAATGTAGCCCAAACAGAGGCCAAAACTTTTTTTTCCCCCTTATTATTATAGAGAAGATCTTGTTAAAATATGCCCAACATTAGATGACAATTGTTAGAATGCTGGGTTTGACAGTTTATTATCGAGTCTTGGTTTGTTAAGCTTGCCATGGCTCTTCAGTGGGTTTTTATAGAGTTTCGTAACAACTGGGCACAATGATGTGGCAATTGAGTCTATCTAAACTATTGACCAATGCAACCATAGATGAGTAATGATGTGCTAAAGAGTTGGGTCCTCGAGTTGAATGCCGTATGAGTTTATCTGTATCTATAAATATTGAAAGTATCAATATTATGAAGGCTCTCACACGCACGAGACTCTACGTAGCCGTCTAGAGAAAAGAAAATGGAAAGATGTGTAAAACTTAGGAAGAGTGCGAAAAGGATGGATGTGCAAAACACTGAGTATGAAAAATAAAGATGGGGAGGCTCAAAACTAGAAAATGTGCTAGGTAAAAAATAACGATAAGACAAAAATATGCTACATTATAAAAACAAAGAAATTTGTTCTCGAAAATTAATATCCTTCATGTTTCACTTTAAGGGTATTTCGGACAGTAACCGTCTTTGAGATCATCTGTGTAACAAAAGTAGAAGGTTCTTATCACTCGTCAAAATGCCTCATTAAAAAAATTTGAGGATGAAAATACGACACGAATAATAGATTAGGGACATCCGCTGCCATTTTCCCTGAATATTTACTTAAATTAAGTTGCTCTAAAAAAAGTAATTAAGAGCAAGGGTTCCTTCTTCCAAACAGTAGCAGCTCCCATATCTCGAGCCTTCATGCTTTCTGCCATTCCAACTTCTCTATTTCCAAATGTTGTTAAAAAATTATTACTCATTACACCGCCCTCCGTCGCATTATCATTTCCTCCACCTTTCCACCGCCGCCGCCGCCACTGTACTTTTGCAGCAGCCACCGTCTCTACGCCTTCGCCGGTAACAGAATTTCAAGAAATCAGAAGCCCAGAACTCGTGGCCCGGGAATATGCCGACCTCAATCTCTCTGACAAATTTTGCGAGGTACATAACATATGTATGCATTGCATGGTTGTATTTTCAAATAATGGCGCCTTCACGAATCAATTGGAATTTAATTGATAGTTCTCGCTGCTAGGATCAAAATGGAAAGGAACTAGAAATTTTGAATTTTAATTAATCACGATTCTGCATTTTATTTATTACTGTTGGTATTTTTTATTTCTTGTTAATTTTGTATTAATATCAAATATAACAAGAATAATGTTGATTAATTGTTGCTGTTTCAGGAGGTGGGTCATGTTAGAATCCGACAGCATGTTAATCCTCTTCGTTCTTCTCTCATGGTAATTTCTCTTTTGGTAGACATGCTTGTTTTTTCTTGCAAGTGTGCCCTCTTGAGGTGGATACATTTCTGTATCGGGGAGCATGTTTGTACTTGCCAGTTTATTTTTCTCCCAATTAGGCCAATTAGTTTCTGAAATGTGGAAGTTTGTGTCAAACTAACATGATTCATTGCAATTGTTATGGGTAGATTCCTGCTGAAGCGCCAGAATGGAATGAAGTCTATGAGGATGCAAATTTGCCACTGATGGTGGATATTGGGAGTGGTAATGAACAATCTTTGCAGTTAATGCTCTATTTCCCACTTGCTTAAAGTTATTATTTCTCATTTTCAGTTATTATGGTTTGTGGTTTGCTCGTGGTTTGTGCAATAGAAAAACACTTGGCAATTGATGTTGTTATACATAGTTTATTCTAGGATTGGTACTCTACTGGTATCAGAAAATGATATTTACCTTGTCTAAACAAGTCATTGACTATTCCTGGTTTTAGTTTATTAACTTGAGTAATTATTAATGCATTATGAAAATGCAAGGTGCAAGGTGCAGACGACATGCAGTCCATATTTCCAGTCACTGTAGTTCTGTTTTAATTTATTAATTTCATCCTCGACTTTGACAAGTGTCATAGATCAGTTTTAGTTTCTGATTCTATAGAAGTAGACTGGTGAAGTTTTAATACATTTCAGCTGGGATAGAGGAGAAGAGGCAGGGGTGTGTTTTCGCAAAGCTTAGGGGATGTTCTCTTTGTATTTCAGTTTTGTGTTTTGTGTTTTGAGTGTTCATTTTGAGATTGTTGAAAATGTATTCTTTTTGGTATTTTGAAAACACCCAAAACGCGTTTTGAAAATTTTGACTTAATTATAACTGAAAATAGCCAAAACAACAAATTGCCGTTTTGAGTTTTCTTTATAAATTTTTAATTTGTTTTAAAAAATGCGCTTTCGAAAATGGAAAAGAGAACGTGTTTTCACTATTTTGCAAAATCGAAAACAGAAAACGACTTGAAAATGGTAAAGAGAACACGCCCTTAATCTCTGAAGGTCCATTTTTCCCCAAAATCCTATTTTGTAAGGGGAATGGGTGATTTAGAAACTATGAGGCTCAGTGAAAGAGGGCAGGGGGCAGCAAATCCTAATCTTATCCCTTTTTTTTTTTTTTTTGGAAATTTGCAATTTTTAAGAGGAAAAGTATATATCAGAAAGCTGGGCAGGGGCTGGGTGCCATCTACGAGGCAACCAATTTTCTTTATCCTTCCTATTGTGCTTAAAGTTTCTTCCATTTTAAGGTAAAGGTTTCACCAACCACTAATTTGCTAGCTCCATTATATCCAAAGTAGTGACCAAGGTTAAAAAAGACCCAATAGAGTGTGTGTGGCGAGCAAAAAAGTCTCAAGGCGAAGAATGTGACGAAGTATTTGAAAAATAGCGAAAATTCAAAACGGGAAATACGGAAATTAAGGGGCCGTTCTCTTTGTGTTTCAGTTTTGTGTTTTGAGTTTTGAATTCATTTTGAGTTTTGTGTTTTGGGGGTGTATTTTGAGATTGTTAAAAATGTGTTCTTTTTGGCATTTTGAAAAATTGTTTTGAAAATACCCAAAACGTGTTTTGAAAATTTTGACTTAATTATAACTGAAAATAGCATTTGTCGTTTTGAGTTTTCTCTATAAATTTTTAATTTGTTTTCAAAAACGCGCTTTCGAAAATGGAAAAGAGAACGCGTTTTCACTATTTTGCAAAATCGAAAACAGAAAACGACTTGAAAATGGTAAAGAGAACACGCCCTTAATCTCTGAAGGTCCATTTTTCTACAAAATCCTATTTTATAAGGGGAATGGGTGATTTAGAAACTATGAGGCTCAGTGAAAGAGGGCAGGGGGCAGCAAATCCTAATCTTACCCCTTATTTTTGGAAATTTGCAATTTTTAAGAGGAAAAGTATATATCAGAAAGCTGGGCAGGGGCTGGGTGCCGTCTACGAGGCAACCAGTTTTCTTTATCCTTCCTATTGTGCTTAAAGTTTCTTCCATTTTAAGGTAAAGGTTTCACCAACCACTAATTTGCTAGCTCCATTATATCCAATGTTGTGACCATGGTTTAAAAAGACTCAATTGAGTGTGTGTGGCGAGCAAAAAAGCCTCAAGGCGTTGATTGTGAGGTAGTTTGTGGAGGCATACGCCTCGATTGTGTGAGACACACCTCAGAGCTCACCTTAATGCTTGTGAGGTGTGTGCTTCTTAATTCTCTAGACTAATTTACTTTACTTTTGGTGTTGCCCTCAAAACATAAAAATTCTGATTAGCCCATTTTAAGAATACTCACTGCCTACTGAAATAGTCCACTGCCTCACCACTAAAATAATAGTTTCTTTTTTGTTTTTGTTTTGTTTATTATCACATTCTAAAATATTCTATTATGGATTCTGAAGATTGTTTATAATTTATTATGACCTTATTTTTCATTTTAATAATTTTTTGATATTTTTGGTTTACGGTGAGGCTTATGCCTTGAGGTTCACGCCTTGCCTCATGTTGGAAAAATGCCTTAGTACCGATTGTGGCTTTTTAACATTGGTTGTGACCCGGTTCTTTTCAGTTTAAATATGTTAGTGAACTGAACTGAACTGATATTCAGTAGATGCTTAGAGTCCTCGCTGATGTGTGACTTCTGAGTTGCTAGCCTAATAACTTATCTTTAACAATATATCAAGAAAATGAATATTTACCATATTTGAAGAGGTAATGAGAATGAAATCTTGTTGAATGTAAAAATTGCATTAGATTTACTGGTAAAAATAAAAAATAAAAAATGATTGGTTATATGTTGCATTTAACTGACATAACTTGTTGATGTACAGTACACTGAATATATAAAGAATTACAGGTAGTGGCAGATTTCTTTTGTGGCTTGCTAAAAAAAATCCCACATTTAGGAATTATCTGGGATTGGAAATACGTCCAAAGGTATTCACCAAATATCCTTACTGTTTTTCAAGAATGCCTCGACTGAAGAACAATAAATATATATTACTTTCAGTGACAAATTGAATTAGATAAGTACCGAGTTCTCTTATCCGTTCATATCTTTTTCTTGTGCAGTTGGTCACACGTGCTAATTATTGGGTAGATGAGCTTGCTATGAGAAATATGTAAGATTTCCAAAGACTACTTACCTTGCTTTGCAAATATATTGGAATAGGCTTATGTACGTCTAAATGCAGACATTTCATGTTTGCTAATGCGACGATCTCCTTCAAACAACTTGTATCGACATATCCTGGACCATTGATGTTTGTTTCCATCTTGGTGAGTGCCTCCTTGTACTGAAAGTTGCAAAGTGCTCTCTTATCAACCACAAAAAATTTAACAGGAAAAGTAGTTTCATTAAAGACAGCTCTGTTGCTTAGAACTAAATGAGTAATCACTTGTGCGTTCAGTGCCCAGATCCGCATTTCAAGAAGAAGCATCATAAAAGAAGGGTTGTGCAAAAGCCTCTTGTTGAGTCAATTGTAGACAGTTTAATGCCTGGTGGACAGGTACCTGCTCAGAACCTCATTTTGTGTCTACTTTTCATCATAAAGTCTTCAAGAGTTAAGCTGTTTATAAAACTGAATGAGTATGATCCTCTGTGATAATGCTTTTTTATGAGTTCTTGGAACTTGAATGCCTTAAGTGACGTACTTTAGCTGGATCATTTTGAGGCTGTCATCATTGAACAAATCAATGATTGACTTGCACAGGAAAAAATGGGAATGGATCTTTCACTACCTTAGGAGCAGTTGGATGAGAATGACGTATTAATTTTATGCAGCTTATAGAAAATACCCCATCACCTCCGAGCTTGACATATCCATAATTTGCCGTCTTTCCATTCGTATCAATAGTAGTACAGAATTCGACATCCTCTTTTCAATATAACCATTTTTTTAACTTTGAGATCTGATCTATTTCTTATATATAACAGCAAGGAATTTGTTAAGAAAGCGCTGTTATAATCAACATGTTAAGCTAAGACATCGTATCTGCTTGTGTTCTATTGTTGCCTTATATGTTTGATTGTGTACAGTTCATAAGAATTTAAAATGTTTGTCCTTTTTCCTTCATCTGTATTTATTGAACAATTAAGTTTCTTTTTTTTTTTCCAACAACTCGTATTTGTGTTCCAACTCAATTGAATGACGTCTTTTTTCATTCTCATATGTATAAAGCAAATATAAAAGTTAATCCTTTGTTTAATTTTTTTTTTTAAAAATAATTTGAGGCATTATTACGTAATTAAGGTATTTAAATCAATATTTTAACAGGATAAACTGCTCACTTGGTTTGTTTGTTTAAAAATCATAAATAATCTCCATGTTTTCTTGTTTACTAATTGAAGAACATATATGACATGTTACACAAGATGAACATGAGCAGTGTTTGATCAACTTCGACAAGATGTATCTGTAAGTTACCTTGTTGTCATGCCATGGACTTGGGGATATGTCACAACAGCTCAACTTTCTAAGACAGAAGAAAGTATGGAGGATGTGGCAGATCTATAAATCGGAAACACCTTCTCGCTTTCACTATTATTATTATTATTATTATTTTGTTTCCTTCTTTTTCCTGGCCTTCTTTAAGACAAGAAAAACAAGACTAGTAGCTAGTCATATGCTAGAATGCGAGATAGTTGCATACGATAGTTATTGAGAGGGATGTCCTATTATACCCATACTTATTAAACAGTTTATAACAAAAAAGATATTTGTTCGTTTTATCTTAAGCTTTATAGCTGTTGGCAGGTACTCATTCAATCAGATGTCCTTGAAGTGGCAATTGACATGAGGAACTATTTTGATGCCAAGTTAAATAAACTTGTACATGTTAACACTATTTACACTAATATGCTCTGTGACACTGAGGGATGGTTGTTGAATAATCCATTGGGAATAAGGACAGAGCGAGAGATCCATGCTGAATTTGAAGGTGCTAGAATTTACAGAAGGATGTATCAAAAGCAAAGGTACATTTTTGTTTTGTTTTTCCTCCCATAAGTATTGTACTTTCTGTTATGATCGTGTCTTTGTGTATCTGCAGTTGATTAAATCCTGGGTGATATGCTCCTCATTTTGTTTCATGAAGCACATGACTTAGTTGATTAGTCTACTTGCAGAACTGCTACGCCAACTACCATGGCCCAGTGATCTTTGCAGCATTCTTAGTTTAAAAGGCCTGGTTCTTGCTTGAATGGCACAAGAAGTTAATTTTCGAGGGAATGACTAAGAAACAATCCTGGTGCAATCTTTTATCGTTAGTCATCACCTCCTTTTGTTAGGCCCCATCATCCTCGACTAGTAATGATCTTACTCAATCTGCCGTTGAAAGACATTTATGTTCGCATTGTAAAGAGAGTCATGGGTGGACCAACAGTTCCTTTTGACAAATGAGCTATCCTGTTGAAACCTTCTACTTGATCCTAGAGTATTGTATATTCGCACCAAATTTTTTGATTGTTTCTTAAGCAGATGTTGCCTTTGCACTAGTTTCTCCATATGCCCATATCTATCAACAATGTTCTTTTAGCAGCTAGTGCAATTTCCTGGTGTATTAAGTCGTTAATACGAAACTCATATGCGATGTCCTGAACTTGTGGTCCTTTAATACATTTTCAATGCTTCGGCACATTACCTCTTCTTAGCAAATGAAAAGATGTCATTTATATACTAAAAAGAGATGATGTGAAAAGCCTAGAGACAAGTCTGTTTTGAAATATTGGACCGCCCATATGTTGAGCTTGGCCTAGGAGCCTGCTGTTTATTTTACATTTGTAATTGGCCTTATTTACGATACGAAGTTCAATTGAAAATTGTGTAAAAAAATATCTTCCAAGAATTATTCAGTTGATTGTGAAATAAATAGTTCAATTTTATAATTAGCAACCCTTCATAATTAGATGTTTGACGTTTCATTATAAACATAATTAATTTTCAAGAACTTACTACATTATTGAAATTAGAAAATATAACTTGCAGTCAAGACCCATTAGCAAGATTTTTTGATGAATAAATATAATTGAGCTCTATGCATTACCTCCAAAGGTTTGATGATGGTTGTATTTATAGATATAGAGTGCCATGTGATTATGTTCTATCCGGATGGTAGAGATTGAGTCTTGTAATTTGTTTATATTAATCAATAGGGTTTGTGATTGAATACAATCGTGAAAGTCGCCGATAATATGTAGAGAGATTCTTTCCGGTTGTATACTTCTTGTAGATATACTATTGTTAAGCTCTCCCATTTATATCTCAGACTTACTCTTTGAATTTCTGAAGTTTATGACTCGATTGTACTGGGTTTATCTTTCGTAAGATTTCTGTAGACTTTGAGAGGTCTTGACATTCGACACTCGCAATAGTTTATAGAAGTGCTTACAACTAATATTGGCTTCGGATTGAGATGTCTATTTGATCAAGTAACGTGGTATCACAGTGATGATTTATTATTGTAAGATCTAATTTTAATTCTCTCCCCTGAAAATTAGTTAGTGTTGAGTGGCGGGGACTAAACCTTTAATACACTATATCATTTCAATGATTCACACTCTAAATTTAAGAGAGACATGGCTTAATATGATTTGTGTATTTTTCCCTTTATAAGCAGCTATAAGTTTTCTAATTTAGGTGGGAACTAAAAGTCCATGTTATTATCATGATCAATTCTTTCCATGTGATGTTGTCTCCTCTTATCATCCTTCTTTCTCATGTGAAGTGAGAAATGCAAGTTGAGGAATGCGATTTAGCTGTCAAACACCCTCAACCCATAATGACCCCACCGCCAACACATCCTCCGCCTATCGATCGCTGGGTGGTTGAGTTGGAACGACTATGTTGTTATTTTGACTTTTGATATTTTTATCTTTGACATTTACTAATATCCTATAAGTGCGTTGATAAAAATGTGATTGGGAGAGAATTAATCTCCATGTACAGGTACAGGGATCTCACATGCCACCTCAATAAAAAGGTAAAAAAAATTACCCATCCCTCCCCCTATGTGGGAATTGTCTGTGTGGGTTTTGTGAACCCTCACCTTGTACATATAGCTTCTCTCGATTAGGAGATTTGGAGTGAAGGAAAAAGTACGAGAGAATAAGGTGGCAGTATGGCTATTTGACAAGTGTGGGGGTGGCTGAGAGCTTATTTGTTAGCTGCACAAAATCACGTCTACATTTAACAAATTCCAGCGAGGGCACCACTCTACAGTTTCACAAGAATAAATAGCTATGTCCCCAAGGGAAGGAATTTGAGCAGACAGCCAGAGTCTGGCCCGACCAAACACGAACTCATTTTACTACATTAAGATATATTGTCTGGCCTAGTGAAGAATGGAAAAAATGTGGGACCTCTTCAAGCGTAATTATCGTGTTTGTTTTAAATGCATACACAAAATACTGATTCGATCGACCTAGATCCAAAATCGAGCCAACTATAAATGTAAAGGTCGGTCGCAAACATTAAGTAACCTGAATTGAATGCAAGCAAGAAGACTGAGGGCTTGGCGGAAAACAAAATTACTAGATAATACCATCAAAGTAAAAAAATTCCACAAATTTGGGCTTAAATCATTACACAAGTCAAAATTAAATAACAAGTAAATTGTTAATTCTTGAATAAATATTCCCAATGGTTAGGTTCAAATTAGATGTGAAAACCATCACAATGTTAAGTTCAATAAAAAAAAGGCCGTGGGAAAGTCTATCGAATCTTAGAAATTTAAGAGATTTTTGTCATGATCGACAATAACTATAAGTTTATTCACAAATGAATTCTTCACCTTCAAATCTTGACATTCATATTCTCAACATTTTATTATTTATAACAGTGCAAATGTCTTTGAACGAATCTGACCAAATGGCTGTTAATAGGCACGTGATTAGGGTATGATCAACATTTTCTTAAGGGTAATAGGTAAATAGCACTTATTAAATAAATAATAAACCAAAAAAAAAAAAAAAAAGAAAAAAAAAAAAAATTGTGTTGGCCCAATGGTCTAGTGAGTTCTATTGTAAACTCCTATATCCTACTTTAGGGTGATATTTTTCTTGAGAACAATCCAGGCAAATATATCGTTGTAGTTTCATGTCCAATTTTTCCACTTTTGGTGTTTCTTTAAAGATTGGTCAATTTATCCAAATTTCTCACTAACAAATAATGTGCCCCATATCTCGTGTTGTCACACTTTGGTGATGACAGAGTCTGAATTCAAAATTATGAGTTGTTTACACTGAGCATGCTTCGAAGATATTTACTCCGATTTACATAATTTAACGTGATATATATGAGTTCTTAATGGTTCTTTTGTTTTTTTAATTTAATGTGCGATCGGTACATAGACCTAGACATAAGAATGAGTTTTTGAAATTTAGTATAGAATTTTTTTTTTTCTGTGAAATTCTGTAACGGTGGTTTGGAGCGAGAGGGGTTCAAGATCACGAGTCAAATACAAAATTAAGGGTAATTTTATTCACGCAATATTTTCTTATAATAAGTACACTACATTTTAATTGTATTATTGATTCTTAATCTTTATTCATTGTTATATTCACGTTCTTAACTTTTTTTCATCACATTCTTATAATTAATCTTTCATCAATATGTAAATCTTGTCTTTAATGATGATTTTCATCTAAATTTTTTTCATCACTTCAAAACGATGGACAAGTATTTAATCATAATTTTGATCTTTTTTTTTTCTTATTAAATACACGTGGATAAATAAATCATTTTATTCCCTCCCAACGAAATTTTTTATACAAATCATTATCAGAGATAAGACGTACTAATTAATGAAACACTCAAGATATGAATATAACGAAAAAACTCGAGGACACAAGTGTGATAATAATTAAAAATAATGAACATTTGCACTTGTAAGAAAATTTGGTGTGAATATATGTAGCCCTAAATTAATTAGCATATTCGGAAGGTCAAGGTAAAGAGTTGGTATCCGAGGAACAATGAATTATTACTTGTTCCAAATTCAATGAAGTTAGATGAGAAAATCCCGGCTGTGATCTTGCCCACCTAAATCACTAAATGTGTGCATATTTATTTTCCAGTAATAATAAGAATTTCAAGTAAATTAATGATCATGCTAGTTCAATCGTGAAAATAATGGACATGTCTAATTTTCGTAAAATCGTTGTTAGGAATCGACTAGTTTAAGGATGTCAAAAAAATATGTTCAACTCAATACTCGTAGGTCACGTCCCGAATTGGACGGGGACAAAGCTAGGGCCATTGTCCCAGAAGAGGATATGGGACGGGTACGGAAAATATAGTCTCTATCCCATTTACTTACCATGTGTTAAAGTTTATTTTCAATTGAAGTTTTTTATCAAACAAAACTAATAGATTTATCATATTTTTAAAGAGAACATGACTTGTTTTTAACAAATTGGTAAAAAAATAATAATATTTATTAACTAAATACATAAAATAAATAAATAAAAATATATGGCGATAAATGGGGCAAGCGCCCCGCCCCGCCCCCACCTGTCCCGCTTTAAACGGATATGGAGATAAGGTAAGATAACAAAAATACCTGACATGACGA
>CAIGRB010156279.1:14305-48422 GCA_903798255.1 Fraxinus quadrangulata
TTTTTTTAAATTTATTTTATATATATATAATTCAAAGTTACCTTTTTACCCCTTTTAAAATTAATTAAAATAGTAAAAAGAAATTGAGTAGCCATGGTGAAATATTATATGAAATTGGGTGATCATAATGAACGTTATATGAAATTGGATGACCTCAATGAAATAAAATCAAATTGGGTGATCATGGTGATACTAAGTATAAAGTTGAGTGGTCATAGTGAAACAAAATCAAATTGGATGGCCATGGTGATACCAAATATAAAGTTGGGTGGCCACTAATGAATTTAAACCCCTTTTTTCTAGTCTTTTGATCTCGATTTGTCGTGTTTTTGGATGTTCAAATTTTTATGTTAGGTCACCAGAGCTTCTTATACGTGGATGATTAGAAGAGAGCTGTTTTCTTAGACAAACAATAGAGACCCGTTAATCACATACGTCAATCATTGAAGGTAGTTCTCATATTGAGATAAACGAATAAAAATATCAATATTTACTTTACGTTTATGTTTCCTGTTTGTTAGTTATTCTGCTTGTAATTAAGTTATGAATACATAATATTATGCTCATTCCATGCTTTTGCCCTTGAACTTCTACTTTTACACTAACAAATTCCTTATAATATTAACCATCCAAATGTTAGATTCTATTGTTCTTTTTTGTTGTTTCTGTCACGTCAAAAGATGTTGAGATAAGGTTAAATAGAAGCTCCTGTGGATAATGGCCCAGCAGGGCTATTTCCTTGACTGTAATTGAACAATGTAGCCGAGCATGTTTGGTCAAATTTGAAAGCACTTTTTTTTGAGGCGTGTCTGCATAGCAGTTTTTCATCTATTCATAGGCAAACAGAATGTAGATTGATTAGTAGAATTCAAACCAAACAGCAACAAATACTTATGGAAGATCATGTATAAATTTTTTAGCTTTGTGACAAATAAAAATATACAGGGCAAAGAATGTAGCATGAGCCTGACACTTGTAAGATAATCCAATCTTGGGCTTCTCTACAAAAACAAGAAACTAAACAAATTGAGATTTCAACGATTTAACCACGTTGCTAAAAGCCGTGACTTGGTCACATCCTAACGCCCCTCGAAGGCAATCATAAAATGTGACATGTTGATCTATTGTTTACCGGTGTAAATAGCTTCTGCTTCTCCACCATGTTCACCCTAAGCAGTCGTTTCGATGATCATGAAGAGCTTCTTGATTGGCATCTAGAAAATGATCGTATCAAAATAAAATAAAATCAGCCATCAATCGCTGTTCTGGTTTACTTATTCCTAAAGCAAGATTGTAACTAGTCTATCAATTTATCTATTTTCTTCTTCTTTACCCCTTCTTACCACTGGAAAAATAGATAGACGGGAAAGGCAAAGCAAGCTCATTTAAACTTACATCGTCGAAAGCTTCTGAAGCAGACTCAATATCGTCACTTGAGAAACCATTAAGCCGGTGCAGTTGTTTGGTCGAGACATCTGAATATTCCAAATGAGCTATGATCTTAACTAATGCTTTCAAAATCATCAAAGCAATACCTTTGGAGGAAGCCATTTTAGAGGCACCAAAATCGTCTTAGAAATTGAATTGAGAACCATGGAGGTAACTCATCCGTTCATCATCTAGTTACCTCCATAAAAAATAAACGGATGAGTTAGCTATTGCTGGCCAAGCCATGAAATGCGATGATATAAAAACCAATGTACTCGCTGGCCTTGGCATCGAGTATGATTCTTTGGTTACATTGATCTCATCCCGGGAAAACACCACTTTTGAAGAATTATATTCCAACCTTAAGGGGTTGCTCAATTGGTCAAACCTTGAGTTTGCTTCCAATGGTCATTAGTTCGAATCCTCTCAAGGCTACTGAGGTGAGTACTCGCTCGTAAATTTCAGAACATCCACGATTATCAAAAAAAAAAAAAGAATTATATTCCCAGCTCCTCACTGTGGAGGTGAGAATCAACCACAACATTCAAGCTCTTGTTCTTCAAATGCCCCTGCCAACATTGCCACCCATAACAATAATGATCGTGATTGTGGCAATTTCTATCAAAACAATAATCAAGGATTTGGACGTTTTAATAGCCGGGGCCGAGGCCATGGCTTCACCAACTCCAAGTATAACCGAGGTTCTTTCTCGAGTGGAAACAATTCCACCCTCAGGTGCCAGCTGTTTGACAGACCCCGGCCATCCCGCGAACAAATGCTACTACAGGTTTGGTATAACCTATAGTGCTCCATCAACTCCTAGGCTTATCCAAGCTAACTATGCTTCATCCTCCGACACCAATCAAGACTGGCATCCCGACTTTGGCGCTACACACCACATGACAGCTGACATCAATACCTCGCTGTGCAATCAGAAGAATCAATGGTGTTGATCATATTCAGGTGGGAAATGGGACAGCCTTTCACATTGGTTCTGCCGCTTTAAACACTCGTTCTAAGTTCCTTTCTTCTAAACCAAAATTTTCTTGTTCCTTCCATTACTAATGTCGTGAAAAACTGAGATGATACCGGTTTAATCCAATACCACTTTGTTGAAGAAAAAAAAGATTATAGCTACAATATGAAGTGATTGATCATAAGAACACTAGAACATAATAATTTGCAGAAAATTGAGATTTTTTTAGCCCTTATTTGACACAACTTCTCTAAAAATATATTATTTCAAAACTCATTTTCAACCACGCATTTTCAATAAAATAATATTTTTCATCATATCAATACTTTTTCCTTACTTTTTAACCATATATTTCCCATCATATCACTATTTAAAATATATTATTTTCTCAATAAATACAAAGATTTGTGTTTACAATTTTGTCTAACTTCTACTAAATCATAATGAAGAGCCAATTATATATAGAGAACAAATAGAGGACGTACAAATCTTAATAGTAGAGTTGTAGTTGAAAGAGAATGCAAAAAATGGAGAGGAAGAAAAATTGCGCAGAAAGACAGAGCGATGGCACCTTGGCGTCGACCTGGCTAGAACCAAAATTTCCCTTGCACCTACTCTCATGTCATTTACTTCTAAACTTGATTTTTACATCCCAATGTCATTTTCAAATCCAACACAAATTTCATCTATCAATTGGGCTTCCAAATAGAATTTCAACTAAAATTCGACAAATAAACTTGAATAAGATTCCACGATAGCATTTCAAATAAAATTCTTCTTAATGTGCACATTAATTAGAACTCTCAATTATATTCAATAAAGAATTCGGGTCACACTCAAATTCTAACAACTAAAAATCTTATCCCAGTTCAAAAATTTGCTAAAGGTAACAATGTGTTATTTTATAAGAGTAAATAAAAGACTTCTGAAATATAGAACCCAATAAACAGTAGAACTAGCGAAAGCTTAATTAGCTCGATAGAACTTATCTTGCTTCTTCAAAAACTTGTGTACCGCCAACAAAATGAAAATATGGAGAAATTCAATAAAATCAAATAATCGAGGATTTATTACACTTATAATATTTCTAAATAAAAAATTTAGATGACAAACTAATTGTTACTGTACTTCCATAATCATAAATCAAATTTGAAGGACTAAAAAAATCGAAGTAAACATTTTCATCATGCATGGTATAACCATTAAAAACAAAGAATTGTCACTTACCATACCGATCTAATACTAAGATAAGGGGAACTGTACGTCCACCTTTTGTGGCCAATATTTTATTCAAATTGCAATCAAATTTTTTTAACAAAATCTATAAATACATATATTTGTAATTATAACAGTGGTGCTCCTATAACTTTGCGGTCCTGTGCAATCGCATCACCTGCACACCCTCAAGCCGCCCCTGGATGGAAATCTTGTTGCCGATTAATTGGGCTTCGAATGCCAAGTGATTGAAACAAAAAAAAAGGGTAAAAGATTTATACTTTCTTACTTCGGTCGGAGATGTATGTATCGAAAGTTTATTTTTTATTTTTTAAAAAGAAATTTATGGGATGCTTTCAAGATATTTATGTGACATATTCCATTTTTGAAAAAAAAAAAATTTTTGAGTTCCATAATGAATAAGTTTTATCATGATAAGAAAATTTGAGGTTGTCGCTTCTTTTGTTTCCTCAAGTATGTGGTACAAGATTTTATTGCTGAAGGTTGTGGCATATGGAAATAGGCAAATACCAAGTTGTCTGCAGGGGTTCAGTGGCAAGATAAGTTAGATCCTTATTGTGTGCTTGAGTGCAGTAAGTGGGCAGCTTGTGTTCAGTGTAGTTTCTAAGTTTAACTCGAACTTCTTGTGCAACGATTTTATTCTTGCGAGCTAATAATGGACTAGAATGTCCTTTTTTTTTTCCCAAAAAATATCTTGTATTTCTTTTGTAAAAAGAGTTTAGATATGTAGTTGTTAGGTTTATTAATTTATCATTGTGAGCTACATATATAATTAATTGTGTACAAAAATATCTTAAAGTTGAATCCAATTAAAGTAATCTAATAAAGAATTAAATTGTTGGGCTTACGGTATATAAACAAAGTGTAAGCGGATTATATGTGTAGATACTGAATCCATTATGGTTGTGGTAGGGTTATGATCCTCAATTCATATGAACTTTTCATTTTTTGTGGAATCTCATTAACACAAAAATACAAGAGAAATCATATTGAAAAGAAAGATTAAAAAACTCACAATAAAAAATCTAGATTACAATAAAAAAATCAAGAAAAATGATTGGAACAATCAAATTGAAAAACAAGACAATGAAAATCATGGAGCAAAAAGCAAAAAAAATAAAGATCAAGAACTCAAGAACCAAAAGAACCAATAATTAAGATTCAAGATCCAGTATTAAAGAATTATTCCCAAAGAATTAAGGTATGTTTTGCACTATTAATTTTTTTGATGATTTGACATGAAAGATTTTGACAATTAAGCAATTAGCTTTTCTAATTTGATAAATTTTAAAATTCCAATAAAGGGTATCATAACCGCCTCTATGTTAAATCATTGAAATTCAAGAAAGAATTCTAAAGTTGAAATTCATATTTTGGATTTCTTAATTTTAGGATATGAATTTTAAGCCCTAAATTTCAAAATTTTGGATTTTTTTCTTTTGTGTATGTTTTTAAAATTGACAATCTTAGAAATTAATTGTTGAATTTGAGTACGATTATAATTGATTACTTTATGTTGTATTTTGGATTCAACAATAAAAAAAAGTATTGCTAATTTTGCATTTAGGGTTAAAACTTGAGTAATTAATTAGTGGGAATTTCAAAATAAATAATCATTTTATCTAATTTGGAAGACAAATTAAGTGATCATTAGTAGATCACGGGTTCCGTGTGTTAATGGTGCATGTTTGGTCTGGGCACTAATCATGTGGGCTTGTGATTGTGCTAGTTGAAGGAATTTAGAAGAAAAATCAATAATTCCAGTTGCTTGACTCCATGGACGGTAATGGCGCGCTATTTCATTGGTCACTAAAGGCAACGATGTGGCGCTATGACGCCGACTCGCAGTTTTTTAATTTAATTTATTTATTTATTGCCAAAAAAATAAAAATAAAATAAAATATAAGGTTTAAGGAACAATCAGTTTTAAATTTTGGTATTTAAAGTTTATTTTGAATTACTAATTTTCTAAAATAGATTAATTGAAACAACATGTTATCAAAATAACATTTATTGCCTAAATTAATTTATTTGGAATGTTAGGAAGGTTGTGTGTACGTATATCAAGCGTGATTGATCGGCCCAAAGGAAGGTTAATATTTGGCCCAATTATTTACAAACATATGGTAATAAATATGTGACGATTGTAAAGTTTTCCATTATGTGAACATTGAGTAGATCCAAAGATAAACTTGATATTTGATCGAATTTATTGTTAATATTTGATTACTACACCAAGAGTATCACTTACAAGTTGGTATTTCTGACTAAATGCTAAATATCAACGCTGTGCTTGGTCACTTGTGATGGGGTTCACCATTATTTGAAATTATTGATTGTCCAATACGAATTCCTACGTGAACATATTATTTAGGTTTAAGTTCTCTATTCGGTTAATCCATCTACTTCTATAATATCTTCAATAAATCAATTATATTCCAGTAACATTTAAGGGTGCTAATATAACTATCGCCAAAAAGTTTCTTGATGAAATTGAAAAAAGACTTTGCAAAAGGCAATAAGTTCGGAGCTAGCACGCTTTTAGCGAAATTAGTTTCACTAAAGTATAAAGGTAAAGAAAATATAAGGGAGTACATCATGGAGATATCTCATCTTACTTCAAAACTAAAAGCATTAAAGGTTAAGGTATTTAATGACTTGCTCGTGCATTTAGTTTTGATTTCTATTGTTGCATAATTCGATTAATTTAAGGTCAGTTACAACTGTTAAAAAGAAAAGTAGACTTTTATGAGCTCATTCCATTTGGTGTGTAAGAAAAAAGAAATGCTAAAGCAAGATAAAACTAATATTGTTCATTTGGCAAGTACCTCTAATGACGAGTTATAAAAAATAAGAAAGCTGCATTCGGTTTGGTTCAATATAAACACTGAAAGCCTGAAAATGATAAACATGACTGGAATACATAAAGAGAGACTGTACTAAATACCACGGTGGCGTGTAAAGAAAAGTACATTTCTCACTTTAATTTATTTTAAGGTTAATTTAGTGTCAATGCCGACACACTTGATTAATAAATTTCGGTATCAATACTCACATAAGTGTGTCTATGCGAGGTTGTATGAACTGCGAAAGTCAATTGATGTTGAAAGATTTATTTATGTGGGACGATGGCAAATCAGTCAAAGTTGAGGTTATAGGGATCTTCGGTTATCATTAAAGTCTGGTTATTATTTGAATTTAAAAATGGCATTTGCAGTATCGTCTTTTAGACGAAATTTAGTTTCTATTTTTATATTGGATGAATTCAATTACTCTTGTTAAATTGAAAATAGTCAGTTTGATCTTTTTCTTAATTCAAATATTGTGGGTACACGTTCTTTATCCAATTACGATAGCATATATTTGCTTAATACGATTGCCTATTACAAATATTGTGGGTACCAATTTTTATCTGATTATGATAAAATATATTTACTTAATATGGCTGCCTATTATAAAGAAATCTTGCGCGTGAATTCATATGGAATTAAACATAAATTAACCAAGAATTTTGCTTTATTATGGTACAAGCGATTAGGTAACATCTCACAAAAGAGAATGAAAAATCTTGTGTCAGAAGAAATTATTGATTCCCTTATTTTTTCAGACTTAAATATTTATGTTAATTACATGAAGAGAAAACAAACAAATATAAGGAGATTATGTGCTAATAAGATTTTTGACGTCTTAGAACTAATTCATATGGATATTTGTGGGTCATTCAATTCGATTTTTTGAAATGGTCAACAATAATTTATTATGTTTATAGACGAATTTTTCACCCTATGATTACCTATATCTCATATATGAGAAATCTCAGACATTGGACATGTTCAAAGCATATAAGGTTGAGGTTTAAAAACAACTATATAAAAGAATTTAACAAGTCGGATCTTATTATAGTAGTAAATACTACGACAGATATGATAGATCACGAGAAATCATTCAAGGCCTTTAGCTAAATTCCTAGAGGAATATGAAATCGTTCGTTGGTACATCAGAATCTCTCTAAATGCAAAAGAATAATTCTTAAGAGTGAATTGATGTCATGCATAAAGAGATAAAATTTATGAGTAACAATAATGTATGTGAACTCATCCCATTGCCTGAATGTGCGAAATTCATTGGTTGCAAATGAATATTTAAAATCAAAAGGGATTCAAATGATGATGTTGAGATATGAGGCTCGTTTTGTTGCAAATGACTCTATTAAAAAAGAAGACATTGACATTAGAGAAACTTTTTCTTCGGTTTACTCTTTTAGGACTATCATGGCATTTGTGACACATTTTAATCTTAAGCTATGTCAGATGGTTTACAAATTAAAGAAATTCATCTATGAGTTTAAGCTAGTTTTTTGTAATTATATCACAAATTTCATCAAAAAATTATCTCATTTGGTTTTGAAATGAATTCAGTTGATAATTGTGTATATCACAAGTTCAGTGAAAGAAAGCATATTTTTGGTATTGTATGTCAATGACATACTATTTACCTGCAGTGATATAAGTTTATGCACGAAACCAAGAGATTTTTGTCATGAAATTTTGAAATGAAATTTTTTTTGGTGACGCATCTTTTGTATTAAAGATATAAATACATTGGAATCATTCTCGGTGTATTTTTGAATTATCACAAAAGAGTTGTATTGATAAGGTTCTTAAGATATTTGTGATGTAGGTATGTAAAGTGATACCCTTATTGTTAAAAGAGGCAAGTTTATTCTCAATTAATGCCCCAAAGATAAACTTAAATAAAAGAAAATACCAAAAATTCTTTGTGCTTCAACAGTTGGGAATTTAATGTATATTTAGGTTTGCACACATCCGATTATACATTCATTGTTAGAATGTTGGGCATATATTTAAGTAACTATGGGATGGAAATTTGGAAAGCAGCCATTAGAATATTCGATATCTATAAAAAACTAAGGATTACATGATCACATTCAAAAAAATCAAACCAATTGGAGATCATTGGATATTTTGATTCTGATCATGGAATATTACTTTAAAATATTGCCACTACGCTGCATATTTTGGATGGATTTGAAAGATCACTTTAGTTATTATGTGGCAATAGCAGTCTTGTATTCTAACAGGAGCCTGATGATGTCAAAATTTATAAACATTAAGTTCCTAGTTGCCAACGAAAGAATTCAGAGTGGTTTTGTTTTTATAAAACATATTTGGGACATACTCAATAATTATAAATTCATTTACTAAATGACTACCACCCAAACTCTTTCATGAGCATAATACTCACATGAGTGTTGCATCTTTTGATGATATGCCAATTTAGTAGGAGTTTGTATTCAGATGTTGTATGTTTTAGACACATATTTTTATCCATGAATATTCGATTTATTTCAGAAGTATTTAGTTCAGTTACACTCTGATTAAAGTTTTTGGTAGATCTCATTAAAGAATTAGGTATAACCAGTTGGAAATAGGCATGTTTGGATCACATTACATGTAATTTTCATACTACACATTCACACTTGATCTGTGTCATTTGATTGTGTTGATATATGTGACCATTGAGGGTTTAGTTATGATATTTGTAGCGAAAATCGCTTGATTCTATATTGATATAATTAACGAACGAGATTGTTCGGAGATACTTTTGGTTATGATAGAAAATTTTTTGACGTCATAAGGTTGTACACATTTATAAGGTAACATATGTGGTCCAAGTGGGAGATTGTTAGGTTTATTAATTTGTCATTGTGAGTCTACATATGTAATTAATTGTGTATAAAGTTATTTTGAAGTTGGGTCCAATTAAAGTGATCTAATAAAGAATTAAATTGTTGGGTTTATGGCATCTAAATAAAATGTAGACCGGATTATATGTGTAGGGATCGGATCCATTAGGGTTATTTTACGATGTGCCGAATATATATGAAAACTATACATAGTATTATAATCCCCAATTCATATAAGCTTCTTATTCTTTGTGTCATCACATCGACACAAGAATAGAAGAGAAAACATATTGAAAAGGAAGATCAATAAACCCACAATAAAAAATCTAGATTACAATCAATAATCAAGAAAAATTATTGGAGCAATTAAATTGAAGAATAAGATAATCAACATTATGGAACAAGAAGCAAAAAAATCAAGAGCAAGAACTCAAGAACCAAAAAAACCAATAATCAAGATTCAAGATCCAATATTAAAGAATTATTCCCAAAAAATTAAGGTATGTTTCTCAATATTAATTTTCTTAATGATTTGACGTGAAGGATCTTGGCAATTAAGCAATTAACAATTGTTCCCTTGAAACTTTGCTATCCCCATAGTAAAAAAGGGACTCGTGATCTCGCTGTTAACAAGAACCAAAATATTTAAATTTCTGCAGTTATTCCAGCACCGCTCATCAATGTGGAGCATAGGAATGTAGATAATATTCTTCAAATTTTCTATCATTCTGAGCAATTGGACACTGTTGAAAATTACTCTAACCACCACTACTTGAAAAGTGGTTCGTCTATGATACAGGCGAGCTCAACATAAACGGATGCATATTATTCCGTCTCCATGTATCTGTCTTTAGTTTTGTTTTTTTGTTTTTGGCATATATTCATGTGCCTTCATATTAACATCTTTACAATTTGATATAGCCGTCAAAGAGTAGGACAAAGAGAATACAAGAGGAATGAAATCTGCCCAATTATAAGCTCTTATGAAATTTCAGGATCAAGTTATGATAATTACATGATCAAAAATTAGTTCTAGTTTAAGATGTACCGACACCCCTCTTAGTACATATAAGTTGGTGTTCGATATGTGTTGTGAACGTTGGTGACGTATTTAAGTTACTTTTGGTTTTGTAGCATTGGACATATCGTCAAAACATTGTCGACATGTCAAGAGATACATCATGTCGGCCATCGACTTGTGTTGAAAACGCCATTTAGCGTTTACATATTATTATTAGTTTTTATAATGTTGAACACGTCATTGACACGTTGTCACAAGATACAAAGGATCAAACAATGACACATAACCAACAGATCGTCAACTCATGTCGAAAATTCTATGTGGCATACATTGCCGAAGGGGCTTAAGGGATAGAGGCCGGCCTGAGCTAAAGCCAATTTGGATTCTTATAGGTTTTTTTTTTTTAATTAGTCTAGTGCAAATTTTTTTTTGTCCCCTGGCTCCTCCATGTCCAATTTATGATGAATTCTTAGTAAAAGTTCTAGTTTGTAAATTTTGTTAAACCTTATTGAATTCATTTCTCTCCTATTTCTTTGTTGCCACTTTGTCACTGACAATATTTGTCAGGATCTATGGATTCAGAATGGATCTTTCGAGGGCAGTAATGGCAGGAGCCAGGAGTATAGGGAATTTCAAAGCCGTTCTCGTGATATTCTGGTAGTATGCAAAGCCTATACGAGAGGTGCTCAAGTGAGTTGTCTTGTCAAAGCGTGTTCAAGATGTTGAAGAGGGGAATATTTGAAAATTAAAAACTCTAATTTTTTAATCAGAGCAATTAATTAACAGAAATAATTAAAATATATAAGATTTATAGATTTTCGATTCAACGTAAAAATAAGTCCTCTTTCAACATTATAGTAATTTATTATGATTAAAAGAAATTTACAAAAGAATCGCACACCTATCTAATACAACATCTTTTTCTCTTTTAAGATGATTAGTCAGAGTTGAACGTGCATCGCACGTAACTTTGAAATATTTTATATGTGCTATAAAAATTATATTTGATACTAATTTATTGAGAGGATTTGATGAGTCTCGAACGAAATAAAAAAAAAATTAGGATAGAAATTTAAGAGAAGATAGTTGTACTCTCAAAACTCAACTTTTAAGATTATTTTTTTTGTGATGAAATACTACAAATTAACAATATTTTTATACTACATTTGATATATAAAAATTAATTCATAATACATGAATTTAAACACCTATTAAAATTCCTAAATACATTAATAGAAATAAATTCATCTATAATAGTTTTGGATTCATGTAAATTAAAATTCGTCACGTCAAGATTTATTGAGTTTAGATTAATATAAATGTTAATTAATTTAGAATTAATAACACGAAATTCATATGCAGCAAGGATTTTGTAGTATTTATTGCATATTGAAAAACGAAAAGTATGTATTATTCAAATAATTGAATTGTAATAGAGTTAAAATCGTCCAAAATATGATTCTCATTTGATATAATATTTGATATATTATAGATAATTAAAAAAACAAGTGACAACTTCCCATCTATAAGACAAATTAGGGCAAAATCAAATTACAAGAACTCAAATTTCTAATACGAAATTTACAAAAACCATCCTCCGCGTACTGGCTTCACAGAACTACAATAATTAGACTTCACAATTTATTTCATATATTCATATATTCTTGGTTTCATCGATATTCCATTCCGTCACATGGAGGAGGGACAAATTATTCTGTAGCATATCATATAGTAGATAAATTTTCCCAACAAATGGTTTGTTTGTTTAGCTCAAAAGGCAAATGGACAAGTTGTAATAAACAATGCAAGTGCTGCACTTTATTTTTACATCTTTAAGTTCATTAATTATTTTCTAACTAAGATACAAAATATTGCAATTTCATCCCCACTCATTATGGAGATTAATGGATATCTAAAAACGAAATATTTATTCATATATTTCTAAATAATTCATTATATTAAAGCATGTTGGGTGGGCTTAAACAAAAAGGCAAAGAAGATAAGTGTTCGTGAGTATATTAAAATGTATAATCAAATAAAGTTAGACCATTTCTAAGCCTTTGTTCGTTTTTTTTTTTATACTCATTTTCAACAATATTCACGCAATAAAACGTGTATTTGGGCTCCATTAAAACCTCAAAATGCATTTTCATTTCCTGCAACTGTGGGTCCACACTTGAAAAATGGTGAAAAGTGGTTAGCTGCATACTGCATTTGTTGACTAATGTGTTGTGAAGTGGCAATTTATATGTGTTGATTTTCCATTTAACCCTTACAAAAGTGATGAGAATGGTATAGTTAAACAAGAGAGTATTTCTGGAATTATAGAAAAAGAGAGAGGATAAAATTGCTTAACTCACAAGAAAGATATTTTTTAAGGGTTTTGTTATGTGTACATCAAGGTTGACACTCTCGTGATAGGGAGGTCTCACGATTTTTTTATTGGAGATGAACCCCTATTGTGAGGGGGATATACCGATGTACGAATAGCAAAATTCATTTTTCAAAGCCTGACATACGTACTAAAAATACTGTAGAAAAATGTAATATCTCATGAAAATCTCAATTTAATGAGATTCAAAAAAGAACAAAATATTTTATACGTAAATTCAATTTTTTTACTTTATAACCACAAATATTCTAAAAATAAAATAAAAAATCACTATTTAAAATATCATTTTCCTAAATTAAAAAAAAAAAACTCTTTAAAAATGGAGAGAAATACGGATTAAGTTATATGGCTATTTATAGTTGATCAATAAAGTTGTCAAAATGAGGTTTAGGAACACATTTGATGGGACTTCTGATTCTTGTAGAAAATTTTTATGAGAAAGTTATCTTAGAGTCTCTTCGATTGGCTTTTGAAAAACTAAAAGCTATTTTCTGATATATTTAAATAAAATTTTGAAAGTGTGTTTAATTAAAAAAGTTTTTAGATAAATCTGACTAAGGGCATGTTTGATTCTTGTAGAAGAACTTCAACAGCGTTTCTACTTTTGGCAAAGTTCCTGCTATTGTTTCATGTAGGTGAGTTTTGAAAATTACTTTATACTAGCTTCTTATAAAAACTTTTCTAGTCATATAAAATATTTTAAAAAATTATCCAAAATATTCAACACTAGCTCCTTAATCTCATTAGTAGTTTTTGAATTTTCAAAACTCCTGCCAAACAAACACTTAGCCGTAGTTTGGTGCAAATTTTCTTAAAACTTATTTTTAAAATTCATTTTAAGAGTACATTTTTTCAATATGAAAAATACAAGTTCAACCCTAACAATACCTAGAGGGGGTGAATAGGTGTAAAATGCGGAATTAAAATCTTATTAACTAATTAGCAACAAGTCACTAATTAATTATCTCTAGATGATTAATCATGCAGTCAATTTAATCATAAGTTTAAATACCACAGATTATACATTCATAATATAAAGCAGTAAACGAACAACGGTATGATCATGGAGAAACCCAACTGAGAAAAAACTTTAGACGCTTTGCCAATCAATCTTATAAACGATTCAAGATTTACAGTCTACTAGATTAGACGACGACACGTACTATTTGATCTTCTGACTGCAATTGGACAGCTTTCCTGAATTCTGTGCTCCCATGCACCAATTCCAGTTGCAATAACCAACGCTCTCCTGGAACTCCGCTATCCTGTAGCAGCCTCTAGCTTAGTGGAATAACTTCATGTAGATCACGAAGAGCAACACGTTCTTCACAGATTGGAACTCCAATCACTTTCCTCGATCTTTAGCACCTCTAACAGATACGTAGGAAGTATGATTTTTGGTATTTGGATTTGGATCTGCTGTTTTTCTCTCAGAAGATCTCACACAAGATGAATGTTGAAAGTAATAATGTGGAGTATTCACTATCTAGACTTTTTTTTCTCAATAATCAACCTTANATAGACTGGAACTCCAGTCGCCTTCCTCGATTTTCAGCACCTCTGACAGATATATATGAAGTATGATTTTTGGTATTTGGATTTTGATCTGATGTTTTTCTCTCAGAAGATCTCACACAAGATGAATGTTGAAAGTAATAATGTGGAGTATTCACTATCTAGACTTTTTTTTTCTCAATAATCAACCTTAGAAAAAACGTGCAGGTGAGTTCTGATATTTATAGGTAGGTCAATAAACGAATAAGTCGGGTAAAAAGTCTTGAAATCGCGAAATAAATTTTTTTCGGACAGCACTGTTGCCCGAACGAATGAGGGGCGACGGTCTAGCGACAATGTTTATGTTTTTGTAGCTCAAGCAAATCCTTGGCGACAGTCTGGCGAAAATTTACGCCATTTTCCTCTTTGTTCTAAACTCGAGACCCTAGACCTACTAACCAACTTTTGAACAAATTGCATATTACTCCTTGAACTTTAACAACCTATCCAATTAAGTCATCTTGTCCACAGAATTTGCGAATTACATAAATCAACTAAAACCTAACACAATAAAATAGTTTTGTATGTTGATTCATAATTTTTTAAAAACTTTTTAACAAAAAAAAATTTCAGGCCCTGTTTGAGCCCCATTTTATGGGAAAATAGATTTTAAAATAATAATTTTTTGAAAAATGTATAGTTATTAAATAGAAAAAAATTGGATTTAGATTTAAATTTATTTTATGGAAAACTATGTGGTTCAAAATAAATTTTGAACAAATGAATTTTAAAAAATGAAACTCAAAAATAGGCTCAATATTATCACTTTTCACAAAAATCTATATCAAACACGCCTTTGTTGAATTATATAAAAATGCAATTGTTATAAAAATTGAGTTTAGACGTGGGAAAAAGACCATGCTTTTGTAGTGGGCGTATAATTAAGAGGTCAATTGTTAAGTTGATCGCTTAATGTGTGATTAGAGTGTCTAGTCGCATTTTATTAATGTTTTTCCTTATTATTTGTATCGAACGACATGGAATGTGAATTAGATGAAAAAGAGGATATCGAATTGGACTACAATAAAAAAGTTATAAAAGATTTATGTTACGATTCTATTTACATTATACCATTATAATTTTGATATTTATCATTTTGTTAAAGACTTAGAAAGTATGTATGAATTTCATATAAATCTAATAAATAAAACTTGTCAAGTTGAAACTATGAAAAAAGTCTAATTTTTACATTTCGAAAACTTGCATATCGAAATAATTAACTAATTATAAAAAATTATTAAGCCTTTATTTTGTGGGGATTAAAATCAGATTTTTTAGTAGATTTTGATAAAAATTGATAAAATGTGATGTTGAAAAGTTATCGATCCCATGAAATATATGGTTAAAATTAATTATGAATTTTAACTTATATTAAATTTTTACCAAACAGGGACTAAGTAAATATGATATTTCATGATTTTAAATATTAAATAATTTTTAGAATGATTATAAAATAAAAAACATTTGTTTACATTTTGATTTGTTTAGATTCGTAATCAAAATTCTTCACGCGGTTTAAAACACTGGAAAAATGCTAAAATTAGAGAATTGGGGGCTCCGATCTATCGAGTCAGCCTAAGGTATTGGCGGGCCCTTCTTTTTCATTTTCTTTTTTCTTTTATAAAAAAAGTCACAAAAATGTTTATCCGTTTCTTCAGACGTGGCCCCACATGCAGAAACGGGACCCACACCGCAAGTTTCCTTTACCAATGGCACAATAATAAATAACAGAAATTGAAAGGGCTTAATATTAAACACATTGGCGTTGCAACCTCCGAACGCCGATCCGAGCTATATAGGAGTACTTAACTGTGCGCGAACTCAAAAGGCAAGGGCAAAAAAAAAAATATATATATAGTGAAGAATATCTACTCGCACGATTTATCTCTCTAAAATTTTGTAGAAAGCTTCGCAGCAAATTTCTGTATTTATCGTTTCGTATCTGTATCTATACATAATTGGTGGAGGAATCGGAAACCTATAAAGGTGTAGTTATCGATTTCAATTTTCCGAGACAAAAGATGAGTCGTCGCTGAGAAGAAAAAGGTGTTAATTGACCAAACCAAACCGAACCCTAATTTTGTTTTTGAGTTCTTTATTACGAAGCCGGCACGAGCTGATTTCATGGAGTCCCCAACGCCTGTTTCTCGATACATCCCCCAGAATTCCAAGTAGTATTTTTTTTCGGTATGTGATTTTCTATATGTATTTATATGAAGCGTTTATATGTGGTGGAATTTTTATGGGTGCAGGAAAAGGGTATTTCCAGGTGGGAGTTCCAGCGGGTGTCAAGAAGCGGATGTGGTGGAAATCCCGACGCCGATTAATCGGTCTTCCAAAGCCAAATTATTGAAGCAAAAAGAGGTGAAAGATTCAATTTTTTTTGTCCTTTATTTTTTTTGTATGCATTTTGATGAAACGTTCTGTCCTTTGTACACTGGATTCTGGTAGTAAGTGGTTATAGGTTTTCTTCTATTTTTCCTTTTGAAGTGGGTATAGATTTTCTTCTATTTTACCTATTTAGGCATTGGATTGTTGTTCTTTTTTGGGGATTTTTTTCTTGAATCCTGGAGTTTTTGTGATTAAAATCAGAATTGCATTGAGCAGAATAGAATTGGGCCTTCGAAATACAATGAAGAGTTTTTTTTAGCTGAAACCGTTTCGTTTTTAGGTTTCAATGTAGTGATGCATTGCTGAGTTTTTTAAACTGTTTTTCTTTTTCTTTTTCCTTTTTATTTTTTGCACTTACCACAGTTTAATATAGATTTTTTGTAGTTGATTGATTTAAGATGGTGATGTAAACATAAATATGGGAATCTGTGCTTAAAATTTCTGTATTGGGGAAGGAGGGATTCAGTGTCAAGAAAGAGTTCCCTAACTGACGGTTTTTGGAAGTTAAAACGGTTTTGCATGTTGACAATTTTGCAGTCAAGATGTCAGCATACTATTGTATGAGAACATTTAGTGCCTTTGCTATTGGGAGCATTACAATTGAGTGGAATAAGTCCAAAAATAGAATTGACGACCTATATAACTTACAAATAAAGTTGTGAAATGGATAGAGGCTTAAGTATAACAAGCAATAACATTTGTGTGAATGCTAAACAATTAAATATATTCACATTTTACAAAAAGGCATGGTGTTTTGCTAAATACATAATTGTTGATCGTATTGAGACTTAAAAGATCATACAAGATTTGTTATTTTCTGTTTCAATTCTTTGTTCTGTGAGACTGGCCATTACTCTCAAAAGATCATATAGATGTCCCATGTTGATTGATGAATAAATGTATCATTCACCTTTTTAGCTTAACATTACAGTTACTGCAGTTATTGATTTAGGTCTATAACTCCATGCCTCCTGTGATTGAGGATTTTATAGTGGATGTTTTGTTCTTCTTTCTAAAAACAACAAATAATTGCTTTCAACTGGAAGTAGAGTTCTACTATTTTGGTGGTACTTTATGTTGTATGATTTGGCCCGCAAAAAATACGGGGGGTGGGGGAATGTCAGATTTAAAGGATGGGTGACTAGTAAGAGATATTGATATCTTTTTCTTTTTTCTGTTTTTTCCTATCATTTGATGGACTAATTGGCGTGCAGAAAACTTTCGCATAGAAAAATATCTTGTATTTCATTTACAGAGAACCCATTTTCTGTTTTCTGGTTATTGGTACAATAGCTTGTTGCCTGAACTAAAAAAATTATAAAATACTTGTTGGGTTTACTTCTGTTATTTTGATTGGCGTGTCTGAGATGAATTTTAGCATCATTATGATCGTTGTTGTTAATGAGTCATTTTAGTCTTGCATTGTTTGGGATCCTAATTTCTATGAAACGAATTTCTTGAAGGTTATTTGTCATGAAATAATAGACGTAGACATGGATGAAGACTCTGATGTTATGCTTATTGATGGGCAAGTTGACACAAGTGGCAAAGGCAAGGTAATTAAGGGTTCTCACGAACTATTATTGCCTTGTGCTTAGAATGATTTTATTAGCCTCCAAGCTTATTTTGTTTTATTTCGTGTTGGTCATCACAATTTCTTGTTGATAACTATGCACTAATCTATTCATTTTTTAATTTTGCTTATAGGAAGCTCTGTCCGACTTTTCGCTGGGTCCTAGTAGTATAGATACTGGTGGATCTGGGAATGGGATTCAGTTGTCCCACAATGGCTCTGCTGGATTACATAATTCTATTAATGTAGATGATTTCAATTCCTCTCTCTTCTACGGAGAAGATGAGTGTATAGATATGTATTATGATGATCTCATTGAGGAAGACTATACAATTTTGCAATCGCATTTTGATCATATGGATATTCCTCCTGGGATAGAGGCTCCACTTCCCTGGTTGCCAAGTTCTGCAGGAAATAACATGAAGTTAATGACCCCAAGCACCTCGACCAATTCAACTTTGCAACTTCAATTGATTGATGCCAATCTCCCTGCCACGAATTCGTCTCACCCATCACGGAAATTGAAAGATGTCCTAATAAAGGGTCAATCAACTTCACGGAACAGTTCACAGTTCAGTACGCAAGTGCATGCAGTTAGTCAACCTGTGGAGTTGAAACGGTCTTCAACTATGTGGGAACCAGAACAGGAGAAATTAACCACTTTAAGCAGTACACCTTATCCAATTTCGGATATCTCTAGTAGTTTGTTGAATCTTAAACATGGGAAGGACCCTTTACCCTCTTTTGGAAAGGGTAGGAGGAAGTCTCATCTACCACCCCCACCATCTGCTCCCTTCGGTTCATACAACCAATTTCCTTCCAGTTCAACGTATATTTCCAGTAATGTGAAGTCGCAAGTTGGTGGTAGTGCTAGCTACCCTAATCTAAATCCAATGCACACACCTGGAGCCGGAACTTTTGTGCCAGTTCCATCGTGGAAGAAATGGAATATGTTGGAACCTTGTCCAGTTCCTCCTGGTTTTATTGGTGGAAGCTCATATGCCCCGTGGGGACATGATCTTGCTAAGAACCAAAATAATGCATTTTCTGCAGCAACTCCAGAACCGCTCACCAACGTGGAGAATAGGAATTTGAATGAAATTCTTCAGAATTTCAATCATTTTAAGCAATTTGACACCGTTGAAAATTACTGTGACCACCACTACTCGAAAAATGGTTCATCTATGAAACAGGCAAGCACACCTTTAAAGGATGCATGATGCAAATACATGTATTGTCTTTAGTTTTATCTTTTGCATATATTAACATGCGTTCACACTAACATCTTTAATATTTGATATAGCCGTCAAAGGGTTGGACAAAGAGAATACAAGAGGAATGGAAAATCCTGGAGAAAGATCTGCCTGGTAAGCTTTCTGAAATTTCAGGATCAATTTATGATGATATCTGAGCATTTAGTTAGTCCCTGTACATTTTGTTAAAACTAATGGCGTTACCATCATTTTGCTGAGCTTGTTAGAATGAATCCATTCCTCACCTTCTATATTTTTGTTGCCACTCTATCAGATACCATATTTGTGCGGGTCTATGAATCCAGAATGGATCTTTTGAGGGCTGTAATAGTAGGAGCAGAAGGAACTCCATACCATGATGGTCTCTTTTTCTTCGACGTCTTCTTTCCTGGAAGCTATCCCAATGTTCCACCTGTATGTTTCAGATATTTTTGTGCCCAACCGCTTGTACACCTCTGAATATGTCAATACATTGTCTTCCATTGATGCTAACTCACTTCTTGTTGCAGCATGTCCATTACCACTCTGGTGGACTTCGCATCAATCCAAACTTGTACAATTGTGGCAAAGTATGCCTGAGCCTTCTCAACACTTGGAGTGGTAGTCAGAAGGAGAAGTGGATCCCTGGTGTGTCAACTATGCTACAAGTTTTGGTCTCTATTCAAGGCTTAATTTTGAATGCTAAGCCCTATTTTAATGAGCCCGGACATGCAAATATGAGTGGTTCAGCAAGTGGAGAAAAGTGTTCTCTGGCATACAATGAGAATACTTTTATCTATTCTCTCCAAACGATGGTATACAGTATGAGGCGGCCACCGAAGGTAAGATGAAATTGAGATCCTCTCTATGTACTACTGTTATTATTAGGCCTTTCGATCCTTGCATATGTTGGTGGTTAATTTCGATATGTTCTTTCCTTTTGGGTGACAACTTCATTATATACTGATTTGAGTTTTGTGTTGTCTTGTGTTGCTCTTAGCATTTCGAGGACTTTGTGGTAGGGCATTTCTGCAAGCGTTCTCGTGATATTCTGGTGGCATGTAAAGCCTATACAGAAGGCGCTCAGGTGGGTTGTCTTGTCAAAGGGGGTGTTCAAGATGTTGACGAGGGTGATAAGAGCTGCTCACTGGATTTTAAGGCCAATTTGGCACGGTTCATCACTACGTTAGTAAATGCATTTTCTCAAATTGGCGCGAAGGACTGTCAAGAGTTCCTTTGTTTAGCTCAAAAGGCAAATGTACAAGTGCCTACTGCACCCGGGGTCCAAAACTTTTATTACTAGATTAATTAAGTTACAATTTAGACTTGGGCGACGTATTTTGCATGCAAGACATGCTCATCTTGAATTTTGTTTTTGACTTCTTAGGCTGTATTTAAAATTGCAAAGCAGTGAATGTTATGGCTTCAGGATGCTCACCATGCATTTTAGTAAATAAAATGTCTTAAATATTGTATCTTTAACTTTGTTTATCGTTCTAAGATTTATTTTCCTATATTCTGTAATTACTATTGCCTTGTCATTCAATTTTTCGTAGTTGCATGCAGTCAGTTGTGTGTTTATTTTTTCTTCTCCCTTGGGGTTTTTTTTTTTATCATCATTTGAAGGCACTTCTTCCCATTTCACCATGAATTGATGCAACCTTTAGTAGCTCGAGTGCCAAATCATAACGTTAGAATTTTCTGAGTTCAAAAATAAGAGTTCACGGCCTTATTGCTTATAACGGATTCAAATGGTGAAAAAATGAACATTTTCAGGAGAATAAGTTTTCTTTTGAATGAATCTACGGCCACAAGCACGAAAAGTTCAAAATTTCCTGTCATTTTCTTGATGTTCGACTTTGTGAAAATACATCGATTTAATCTTCATTTTGGTAAGAGGAAAAAGTGTTGGAAAATAGCACTTTTTTTCTATTTGATAGTTGCTTCTTGTTGGGGTTAGAAAAATTCGAAGTCAACCAAGACTTGTTCAATTTGTTTGTATTAGAGTAAGGTTCACGGAAGAAAATTAGATACTAAGTGTAGGGGGGTGGCAGGGTTTTTTTTTTTTTCATTTTTTATTTCAGTGGGCCCCACCCCACTACTTTGTGAGTGTGGTTTTTTTCTTCTGTGAACCATACTTCTGTACGCGAAGCATGGTTGATACAAGTAGTGGCTGTCTTGATTCCTGGTCGTTGACCCAGTTGATAAATCCCATTCAATGGTGGCAACTTCGAGGAAATAGCCATGGAGAAAAAATTTAAGTAGCCTTAGAGAAAAAAATTGAAGTGGACTTGACCAATGAATCACCAATGCTAAGTAAACAGATACTAAGAAAAAAAAAAGTGCAGTATAAAACTTCTTCTTTGTTTTAGTCTTGATCAGTTTGTTGCGGCCATGAATTCTTGGTTTACTATGTTTTCTTCGTGGTTTAAGATTTTCTTGTTCTTTTTCTTTACCAGTCTCTGCAAAACTTATGGTTTTTCTTCTTCTTCTAAGAGTACTTCTACAATATCATATAGTGACCACTGTGCTTCAATAGTCCCCAAATCCAATCCGACGGTTCGTGCCCATAAGAACTATGTAATTTCATTCAGAGGAGGCTATTACACAGGTGGTGACAGGCTTCTAGGCAGTAAACTATCCAATCAGTCATATTACTATGCTGGGAGTTATCTTCGATTTCGACCCACCAGAAATGTCTATAAAACTGATGCCAAGGGTGTTTATAAATTGGAAGCTTCCTTGTATTTTCGATCGCCGTACAGGTACTATGGTGATGGAACCAGTTCCAGTTATGGATCCCATTATCATAGAACTGTTCGTGGCTCGGGGACAATCAAATTTCTCTTGAACGGGTTCTGGTCGGAGGTTTCAAGGAAGCTCTGTATGGTGGGATCAGCTTCTTGGCAATCTGAAGAAGGTAAAGTTCTCAATCTTGATGGTGTTCTTAAACTCAAGTTTGCTGATGAGAAGTCAAATATCTCTACTAGTTTGGTCAGTGGTACTTTGGAGTCCATACATCCTCAGAATGACTTGGGATATTTTGAACGAATTTCGATATATGATTTCCCTGATCTGTCCAATTATAATTACTCGTTGGTTTCGGAAGAAGTTAATGGAGGGTGTTCTGGCGATGTTGGTGTCCCGAAAAACCAATCTGTAAGCCTGGAGTCGAAGGATTTTTGCTCTATTCTCTCCAGAGGAATCACCTCTCTTGAATTGGAGTATCCTACTGAGTGCAAAACATCTCAAAATTGTACCCATTTAGTAGGGGGTAGAGGATACTTGCCTAAGTTTATGCATCTGCAAGTGATTCACTGTTCGGGTGATGAAGAAAAACTAAGATACATGGTAAAATTTGGAAATAGTAGTTACACCGACTTTTATGGGCGGTTTGATCTAAATTCAACTTTGATTGGGGAGGGATCTTGGGATGCAAAGAATAATGGGCTCTGTATTGTTGCCTGCCGAATCTTGAATCGGGCTAATAATTGGGGAAGTGAAGTGGGGGATTGTACAACGAGGTTGAGCTTGAGGTACCCTTCAATTTTGATGATCAGAAACAACTCCAACATAGTTGGGAAAATTTGGACCGACAAAACTGTCAATGATTCAGGGTACTTCAGAAAGATCACGTTCAGAAGTTGGGATAACGATGTAGCAGCTATCCCAGGATTGACATACGAGTACACTGAACTCGATCGGGTACGAGAGTCGTGCCCAATAAAAAAGGCTGTCAAAATGGGGGGAGCGCGATACCCAGATGGGCATTCTTATGATATGAGGTTTGATATGTCCGTAAAACATTCAAAAACGGAATTTGCTTGGGGTAATGCCATACCCCTCTTCGTTGGGAATGAAATCTTTGAACAATCAGGTATGATTGTTATAGACTCTACTTATTCAGAGTCTGATGCCGGGTTCGGAACAATTGCTGAAGCTGACAAGAAAACCAATGGCCCCTTGAATATCAGCTACAAGTTGAGCATCAACCCATTTTCACCAGTAAAACTGGACAGTTGGTTTTCGCCTCTCAATTTGTCAATGAATCCCCGAGGTCAAGTCGAGATTACTGCAGAAGGGATATATGATGCTGAAACAGGGAATCTCTGTATGCTAGGCTGCAGAGAATTGAGTTCATTCACTCAAGAATCAAGAAATAAGTCCTTAGATTGTGAGATTCTTGTGAATTTCGAGTTTCCATCGATGAACAGTACCAAAAGTGGAGAATTTATCGAGGGAAGCATCAAAAGCAAGCGAAAGAAATCCGACCCTCTTTATTTTGAGGATTTGAGCATGTCTTCTTCTGCCTTCTATCTCACTGACGCTAAGCAGTCGATCTGGAGAATGGACATAGAGATCACGATGGCTTTGATATCGAACACTCTTTCGTGCATTTTTGTGGGATTGCAACTATTTCATGTAAAAAGGAATCCTCAGGTACTCTCTTACAATTCCCTTGTCATGGTCTTAATACTTTCTCTAGGACATATGATTCCACTTGTCCTAAATTTCGAAGCCCTTTTCTTGGGAAATCACGATAAGCAAACGCTGTTGCTTAGTACCGGTGGATGGCTTGAAACAAATGAAGTAACTGTCCGGATAGTAACTATGGTAGCATTTCTATTGCAAATCCGCCTTCTCCAACTCGTATGGACAGCAAGATCGAGTCATGAAAATAAAGAGAGTTTGTGGGTCGGGGAGAAAAAGGCCGCCTTAGTGTCATTGCCAATATGCATTATAGGTGGCTTGCTCACCTTACTTCTGAACTGGATGAGGGGGAGATACGGCTATCAATTGCCTTTGACCCGATCCTTGTGGGGGGATTTAAGGTCTTATGCTGGTTTGATTCTCGACAGTTTTCTTCTCCCTCAAATCTTATTCAACTTATTTAGCAGTTCCAAAGAGAGTTCGTTGTCTCGTCCGTTTTATGTCGGGACGACACTGGTTCGTGCACTGCCCCATGGTTACGATCTTTATCGTGGCCAGAGTCATGTAAGATATGTCAATGGATCACCATACTATTATGCAGATCATAATGCAGATTTTTACTCAACTGCTTGGGATGTTATAATCCCCTGTGGGGGCATTGTGTTGGCTGTGATCATTTTTCTGCAGCAGAGGCTTGGTGGCCGTTGGATTCTTCCTCAGAGATTCAGGGAAGTGGAACTGTACCATAAGGTGCCCGTGGTTGACAACGAGTGATTACAAATATAGTAGCAGAAAGTTTGCATCTACAACTTTGTTATATTTTGTTTCAAGACAATGTAGCACCATGGTTTGGTACCACTTAGGTTCTGTTTGGCAATGCTTTGTCAAGTAATGAAGAAATAATTGTGCTTTTTTTTTTTTCCAAAATCTCATTCTCCGTTTTGTCTCGTTACTTGAGTTTGTCGTTATATGTTCGTGATTTCTTTTGATGCATCCTGTAGTACAAGTCTATGTTTGGATCATGTGCGACACATTTTTAGAGATTTAAAGTTCTATTCACTTGTCACCAATATATAGGATTAAATTGTGATTTAGAATTGGACCAAATAGTTTGACTTCAAATTATTTCAAACTGTTTGCTTTGAAAAGCTGTTAAAAAGGGACCAAATCAGACCACTTTAGACCCTTGGATTCACGTGCTCATAGATGAAAAAAATTGTAATAACTTGAGTACTTAATTTAACAAACATTAGGGACCAACGTAGCAATTTCCTACTCTGCTTAACCGGTTCAAATCTATACGAGACTACGGCCCAGCAAAACAACCCTAGTGATGGTCTTCATTTGACACGTGTCTATAGATATCTCTAGAGTCTCTACAGTCTATCCCTCTAAACGGCTAAACCCCCTCTTAAAACCCTAGTCTCCACCTTCCTCTATAACATTAACCTCCTCACCCATTCATTTTTGTTGCCGACCTATACATATAAGTAAATTCGCAACAATGGCGAGCTCCGCTGCGTCAATTCCCGCATCGAGGGTGCTAAACCTAAGCAATTCTTCACTCCGAAGCCTAATATACTGCCACCTCCTCCTTCCCGCCGCTGCAGCCACTTCCACCCCCACCCCGCATATTATCAAAAATAATATATCCAATGCGGAACAACTATTATTCAATCCTTTTTACTCTGAAAGGAGAAGTCTGGATTTAGTAAATCCTCCATTCGATATGAAAAATTTATATACTGCAGCAAATCTTCCACGGAACTTGGAACGCACAATTGGATTCTCTGCAAGCAAAATAGAGACAGACAGGCACCGTGGTCCGGTCAAGGATGAGGATAGCGATGATTCTGGCGATTCTGATTATGACGACGATAAGGACGATGACGATTATGATTATGATGATGACTACGATGATGATGACAAGGATAACTACGATGATGATGACGAGGAAGGTCCTCCTCGTAGGTTCAGGAATTATGAGTGAGATGAAATAGTCACAGGATCTGTTCTTCTTGCCTTCAATTTTTCATTTTTGATTCCAGATCGTAATGTTCTTATTTTTTAGGAGAAATTAACTTTTTAAAGTGAATTAATAATTTCTATCTTATGAGCTGTCAGATAGTCAAATCCAATTACCACCCAAGTTTATACTTATGGTTATTCAGGTGTGTTTCTCCGAAGAAAAATGGAATAATGAATAATATTTTTTGAAAAATGTGTAATAGAAATTTAAAATAATTTTATTGATTTGTGTGTAAAATATTTTATTGGGTAATATGATGAAAAATTTTATTGTAGCAAATAATTTTTTAGATTAATAATAGACAAATATATGCTCGATTTGATTTTATTTTATCATGTTAACTAACTTTATACTTATATCACAACGTCACCTAATTTTGATTTTATTTTAGGGATAATTTTACAAGCGGTTACTGAAGTTACCTAAAAATTACAAAACGGTCGCTAAAATTTAAAACTTGTATAAATGGTCATTGAAATTTCATGCGCTTTCACAAATGATCACTGAACGATCGTTATGATTTTAATTCAAATTTAAAGGATCAAAACACGTGGACATAAAAACTTGATCACCTCAAGTGCAAATTTCTTGCTATTAAGTGCCACCTTCCGGCCACCAAGACCATTGGATCCGACCATCACCATTCTCGCCTCACTCTCCTCTACAACCTCCAACCAATCGTCAGCCACAAAACATCGAGAATCAGCAGAAAATCGAGCCTAAAAACCCCATCTCGCGAACTCCTTTTCTGTCGAAAAACCCACCTCCGACGATGTCCATGTTATTTGGTGATTAATTGGTGCAATTGATTCATGACCCAGTATATTACCAACTTGAATTGAATATATTAAGGCCGAATTTGATGATTGGGGTAGTGTAGAAACCTCAGTCGATGGAGAACAAAATAGACTGCCTTGCGTCCCAGCCTGTTCGTCCACATTGAGCCCAAATTGTTGATGACCCGTGGTTGGAGTAGATGCGCCATGAAGTGAGGATGCCAGAATAGGTGGTTCGTGATTTATGATCGATGAACAAATTGTGACTTTTAAAATCTTAATTTGTGACCGATGAATTAACTGTGACCTATAAAATTTTTGAATTGTGACCTTAAAATTTTTGAATTGTGACCAAATTTTATATATATGTGACATGTATATATTTATTAATTAANTCATAAATAAATTTTAATGAAAGCTTGATTTTTGAAATTTAAAACCTATATCCTTAATTTTAAAATCGTGTTTACTAAAAATCTGATTTATGCATTGTTCCCTTGCCATAATGTATACTTAGCTAGGTTATGGGCTTTTGCCAAACTAAAATTCCAAGACACCCAATCTAAATTTTGTTAGGCCCTATTCGATATCCCCCAATTTTTCATGGAACTTGGAAATCATTTTTTATTTTTTACATTGTTTGATAGGAAGAAATTTTCTTGGAATTGGTTTTCCACCCTATTCCCCACGTTACCCATTTTTCCTTGAATTGGTTTTTCCACTTTGATGGGAAAATGATTTTCCAGTTGTTCTTTTTTTTTTTTAAATCAATTGAAACAAATTTTATCCCCAATTGTAACAAAGTATATATATCTTTAATGAACAATTTTCATATAAAACAAGGCTAAACAAACATAGAAAAATTCAAAATTTTCCAAGTGAAAAATTATATTAATCAAACACAATTAATTAACAATTTCCAAGAAAATAATTCTAATCAATTCAATTCCTTAGAATTTATTTTCTTTCCACCCAAATTTAACTCTTACAATTAAACTGACCTTTAGTTCAATCAAACACAATCACAAGATTTTCGAACTCTATCAAAATAAGTTCAGCTGTGTAAAGTGATTTTTTTTTTTTAATGTATAGTTAAAGTAGAAAAAATAATTACCTATTTAAAATACTTGCAAAATTGCAAGTGGGTCCTCCTCTAAAGTTATATGCAATTCCGAGGTCAAAATTACTTCCAGCTTCCTGTAACCATCCAAAACCCTGCATCAGAGGAATTCATAAATTGGAGAGATCCTCTATTGACATACTGTTTAGAATCTGAAGCTGATGGGTCTCGAATTCAGACGCCGAGACTACCGAGCCGAAGAGCAGTCCCACTCACTTCCGCGCGTCCCCGCCGAATCTCATCCTCTCTCTGCTCTCCCTCCCTCCCCCTCTCCCTCTCCGTCGCCTCGCCAGGTCCACGCCTTTTTATGTTTGTATCTGTTCTGTTTAATTATGTTCTTAATTGCACAATCTCAATGCCAGTAACTTGTGATGGAATTATGTTTATGGAATTTAAGATATATTGTTGTCCGTTTGAAGTTGATTTAGAACTTAGAATTATAGAATTGTTGAAAACAAATGAATAAAGAACGCTGCATAGGATCCTTTTGACTTTCTAATATATAACTTGAAGATATAGGAGTAGATCGATGTTAGCTGAAATATAAAAAGCATGATTACTTATGATTATTTTACCTTTTCCTATAAAGAGTTAAAATGGTGAAATTAAAATGTAAATATTAGTTTCTTTGCTTCTTATTTTCTTTTATGTGTATGAATATGTCAATGGTACATTGGTACTCGATCAAAATTTGATGCCCAGACTTGTGCATTCATCTAGCTTTTATGTTTAGCAATATTTTATCAATGATAATGTGAGTTTCATGAAACTGGTTATAGATGGTTGCGTAGGTGATGGTTTTGTATTAGCATATTTGCTAAATCAAAACAACTACATCTACTTATTTTACACTTTCTTATAGTTAAGAGGACCTATTATGTTAAAGTTTATAAGTGATGGCGAGTCATGTATATAACTACATTTTTATTTGTATGAATGTGGTTATGTGACTAGTCCCCTGCTCGATAGGAAGGTTGGTGTAGGAAAATTCTATTGAAAAAGGATAGAAATTATTTATTGTAGCAGGATTTCTTCTTTTTTGTTTAGAAAGAATATGATTTTTTTCTTTGTTTTTAGATTAATATATATATTTTTACTCCTTTTAGGATTTTAATTACTTTAGTCATTAGTATTAGGAGATGTACGCCTATATATCAAATTATTCTTATAAACTCTTGGAGTTTCAATTTTTATTCTTGGTTCACGAATTTCAATTTCGCTTTCGCACCAAAATTGGTATCAGAGATCTTGATCTAATGGCTAAGGACGGTACTAGTGGAGTTCGAGCAACTGACAATGGTCGGAGGATCGAAAACATTAAGCCATAGCTCGATGAGATTGACAAAACTTAAGATATCCATTATACCTTAGCTGCGTTCATCTTTGAAGTAATACACGATCTCCAAGGAGGGCCACTTGCATGGATAGATGACCACTCCAACCGTGACGATTTAGATTCCAATAATCTACTATTGAATGGTGAGCAAGAACAAGTTATTAAGGATTTCCTGAATGTCTTCAAAAAAGATATAAGATTGTCCCAATTTGAAGCACGACAAAATTTTTAAAAAACGATGCGCCATCAACAACCAAGTTGCAACGTGATCATTATCTATGGGAGTAGAGTGAGAACATGATGTCTAAAGATTTGGTGAAAGCTTTAAAATTTGAAGACAAAAAAATAGTCACCCTGCTATCAAGTTCTACTAGTTATAGGGGATTGATAAATTTTGAAATGGAGGTATGAAAAATTTAATTATCAATTGGAAAGTACTACAACGATGAGATTGTGTATAACGTGGTAGAAATAGACAATTATCATGTAGTTTGGGGTAAACCACAATATAGTAAGAGATTGTTCTGTTGTCATTTGATGAACAATTTGCGGATACCAGTGTAAATAAAGAGCAGAAGATTAATGAGGTAGATTATAAGTTTGAAAAGGATGTCATTCAAAATGATAATGGTGTTTCCGACCGTGATATTGCTAACAGATAGGAAAGTACGTGCAAGTTGAAAACCCGAGACATGCTAATCCCTAATTCATGGAAATTGATAATGAATACAAGTTGAGGTTGGAAAACATTATGATGAAGTTTTGTTGACCTCATGTCTCCTAATCATGAAGAAGTCAAATGTGAAGCTTGTCAAATTAAGTACAAAAATCTCGTTGACCCTTCTAATGAAAAATAATTAAATAAGCACAAGTAAATTAGTGATGGACTTGTAATATTGAAGATGCCTTCATTAGAAGTAAGAACACTAGAAGCACAATGAATTGAAAAATGCAGTGTTTAAACTGTACATGGGGATTCAAGAATGATTGATTGAATAAAATATCATTTCTAAAGGAATGCCAAGCAGGAAGTGTCCTTTAAGGAAGAGAATATGAGCATTGTAGGAGCAAAGTTGATTTCATTCACTGTTTTTCAAACTGAGGGGGAATTTTTTTAAATGAGGGAGAATGATGTAGAACATTCCTATAACAAAAAGGATAGAAATTATATATTATTGTAGTAGGATTTCTCCTTTCTTGTTAAAATATAATTTCCTTTTACTTGTAGGATTTTACTCTTTTTTAAGGATTTTAACTATTTTGTTCGTTAGGATTGGGAGAAAAAAAAATGCTCTTTACACTTTTCAATTAACCAACTTTTCATTACAATCAAATTATTCTACGAACTCTTCGAGTTTCAATTTTTATTCTCGTTTTAAGAATTCGAATTTCATTTCCTCACCAAAGGTGTTGGGAACACTTGTGCTGGCCCCAGAATGCTGTATATCTGGCAATATTTTAACAATTTTGATAGAGTTTGATGATATCAATTACAGGTGAATTTATTGGATGACGGAAAAGATGATTTCTTTGATCCACTGAGGTCAATGAATGGGAAGATGGAAGTTTCTACCAACATTTTGCAACATGAAGAGATTAAATCTGATGAGACAGTCCCCAAGGATATTTATGCTCAATCACAACAGAAGGAATGGAATTCTTTCACGAAAATCTTGATGCAAAGATTCCCTGTTTCTAAAACAATTTCGATATCTTTGGTATCACTCTTAAACCTTTATGTAGCAATTAGAATTTTTTTCTGTTTCATTGTGTTCAAGAAGTAAGGACTACCTTGGAATTGGTATATCTTTTTGTAACTAGGCTAGAGTAACCATGTTTTAAGGTCATCCTATTTTATGAACGTAGTGGCTAATTTTAACTTCCCAACCTTATTCCTACTAATAGGTAGCCAGCAAAGATATGAAGGGTAGTAAAGGTATGTTGTATTTTGCAAAACAGTTATCCTTTTCTTTTCTTTTGATTTTTTGGGTTGCACGGGTTTCTTTGTCTTTTTTGGAGTCATTTTAACTTTAAGAGAAAGTTGGCAGCAAATGAGAAATCATTGAAAGATTCGCACTTGGAGGAATTGGATGATCCTCAAACATTTGCTGAAGATGTTAACGTTATCAGTCAGCGGGAGTATGTCTCACGATTACATGAACTCAAAGATGAAATCAAACTTGCTTGGCATGCAGATGACCGTGTAACATCTTTAAGGTTGTCAATTAAGGTGGGTCGTGGCTTAGATTTTTTGGTTTTGTTTGTTTAGTCTTATACTTTTGCTAGCTGTTTTAGTCAGAATTTTAACATAGCGTTCTTTCTGTCTTGAAAGAAAATGGGGGTTTTCTTTTTGTAAGTGTTGAATTCTCAGCCCATGTTTGACAATCATTATTTCAAAATTCTTTAATTCTCATATTCATTTTCAATCATACATTTACACAATAAAATATTTTGCACAGACTCAAAACTTTTCTTTTACTTTGTAACCACACATTCTCAAAATAATCACTATTCAAAACTTTATTTTCTCAAAATAATGGTTGTCAAACAGGGTCTTAGTTGTTTCACCTGGTTTAAATTCTCTGTCATTATGAACTATTTGCTTTGATTGTAGAAAATCCGGAAAGTAAATTTTTAAATTTTATGTCAAGTACTATCTGAGTATCTTCAGTCTGAAACTCAATATTACAACCAAGGATTCATGCATGCACTATGTGCTTTTAATTATCAATGATTTTCTTTGTAGGTTGCCAGACTTCTTATGGATACAACCACAGTCCAGTTTTATCCAAATCTTTTTGTTCTAGCAACGGATATAATGGAAATGCTAGGTGATTTGGTATGGAATCGCATTAAGCAAAGGGCTGAGTTCAATGAAGATGGGAGATCTATTTGCGCTTTGCCAGGTTTAGTTAAGGTGTTTTTGAATCTCATTTGATCACACTAAGTAAGCATAATATGCAATTGCTCTCCGCTTTAGTGATTTTATCTGCCTTTAACTGAGATGGTTTGGCCATCTTCAAGAAAGTCAGCTAGATGCACTGGGTAGGAAAAGTGACAGAGCTAGTGTTAATAGTAAATGCAGGTGAAAAGGTTGGCCTGCAGTTATTTGACCCTTTGTAGTTTAACTAAGGAGACGAAGCCAACTAGATATGTTTGGGGTAAGGCTTGGTTGAGTTGTCAATAAGAACATGGTCAGCCTCATGTGGATTACTAGACCAACCTCGGTGTGTTTCTATATTACTGAAAGTACCCACTAAATTGTTTGTAGTTAAGAGTAATTTGTGCAATTAAGTTCACATGAAAACAACCTTTGTTTTCCTCTTCTTCCTTTCTTTTCCATGGGAAGTGTAGCTTTGAAAACAAGGGATCATTTGTTGAACGTCCAGCAATGGCAAAATAATATATGAAAACATATCACACTGTGATTGCTACTGTCAGTGTCAGCCTTTCTATTGAAGGTTTTATCAGAAATGGAATTTCTTTTTTCTCTTTTCTTTCTAAGGTTACTGTAGAATGCTCTCTGCGTAGGACCACACTAAGACCAAGTCATTGTTATAATATTTCCTAACATAAGCCTTAAACTACAAATAATTTTGAACCGTGATGTCCTTTTCAAGATTGTTATTTAGTTGTAACTTTGGCAACCTGAATATGTTCGTCAAACTACAAATCTCAAGACTTTCTGTTTATGTGGCAGATAATTTTGAAGCAGGTGATATTTGCTATGATGCCAAAGAGATCTGCAATAACTGGTTCTGCAAAATTGGTTCAGTTCGTGAGCTCCTTCCTCGCATGTGAAGTTCTTTAGTCTCTTATAGTTTCGTGCTTGCTATATTATTGTCTTAATTAATTGTCGATGCTGTCACGTATCTTGTTTAAGTTGTTGATGCTTCTCTAGTTGTTAGAGAATGCTTCTTCTGGAGATAATTGCGTTTATGTATGAATTTTCTGCTAACATTGGTATATTGTGAAATTCCAAGTAGATCTTCATACGTCGAATGAATAAAATAACTGCTGTGTACATTAATAACTCGGGAGCATACCTTGTATGGTCAAACTATGTCCTCATTTTAGCTGTAAGTATGTGAGATGAAATCTAAAGATGGCCACTTTGTTCAAATAATGGCCAAGATAGTCATTACTCAGTTTAGCCTGCTTGTAGCATTCTCACTGTGATCTTACTCGGATATGGCTTTGCTGTTATAGAGAAAAAATGAAAATGAATCTTTCTTTATATTAATGAGTCTTGGTTTGACAGATTTTTTTTTGTTCAATGACATATATAGGTAATAAACAATCAAAACATTAACACAGTTTTTGAGATTAATTATTTGTGCAATTTGAATGATCGAATAGAGCTCCATGTAGACATTTTCATTCCTGCTACCTTAACTTCACTGCTCTACTACATCTTGGATAAGATATTTCGTTGAATTTATACTGAGAATCTGAGGAAAGACACATCAAATCAATGGGGTATGCGAATTGGGAAGGAACATGTACTATCTTTAGGAAATTGAACAATTAGGCATTGTGGTTTTGTGGAGTGTGGATTTTGGAAGTATAATTATCTGGTGGTATTTGACTAATGCAGTCGACTTCTATGGAAATATGAAGTAATTTTAAATTTAAACTTGTCAATTTTTGTCTCCAAGTTTTCATTTTTGTTTGGTCACTGGATGTCAAACACTTTGTATGCTTAGGAGACAAGACATGAGTAGAGAACATGTTACAGATCCTCTTTTTGAAGGGTAAAGGCTATGTTTTTCATTTACTGAGCTGTAATGATATTCCATATCAGCTTACATTGCTTTATTTGAATTTGAAAGGGGAATAGTTAATACTTAGAGCCAGTTTGGTAGAGATTAAAAGTCAATTAAAATTGAAAATATAGCCGTTATTGAGTCCCACT
>CAIGRB010156279.1:50411-66367 GCA_903798255.1 Fraxinus quadrangulata
GATCCCTAATCTTGGTAATGGCGTTTGTTCCCAACCTGTAACGACAAGTGAGTCAGCAACCTGATTCTCCTCACGGTATATTTGGGAAATCATGTTTTGTTTAAATGAAAGATGGTATTTGATATGTCTGAGAGTACCCTGGATACATCATGGCTTAGTTCCATGAATGATGCAATGAACATCTAAAGAGGAATCTACCTCTATCCACAAGTCAGAAAGTCCAAGTCCTCGAGCGAGAAGAATTCCATCTAGAGTAGCTTGAACTCATCCTTAAGAATAGGGCAATCACCATACAGAGAAGAGAATGTCCGGATGCACCATCCGTCCTGGTCACGAATAATGCCCCCACCATGGGCAAATCCATTGGATACAACCATCAATGTTGATCTTAAAGGATCCCACCGATGAAGTGCGCTAACAAACTAAGATAGGGGGTGATGGGGGAGGAGGGGTCAAATAGATATCAAACACGAAGATGGAAGATCTTCATTGCCTCCAAAAATAATCCAATCTGATGTTATCTTTATACTCTTGTCCAGAGTCGTTAAGACAATGTTATTTTACATCTTGTAGCTGGACTATTCTGATATATGAATCAGTGAACTGCTTACCTTTTAGTTTTCCTTTTTTCGTTTGTGCTTGATAGCTACACTGTCTGTTCATGCTGATGACTCTGTATGCCAGCTATCTGGAGCTTTCCATGTTGCACTGCTGGCGCTTCCTTCTTGACCATCCCATGGATAGCCTTCAACGCTTGGTTATGATGACGAGGGGCATTGCTGATCCGCTGGTGTCGGCCTACTGCCGCTTGTACTTGGCACGATGTGCTCAAAGACTGCCACAACGTGATACAGGTGCTAATTCATGTTCTCTATTTTCTTATGCAAGAGAGGACAATGTTTTCTTGATATTTCTAGTCTGGAAACAGTCGTAAATCAAGTATAGGTCAACCACTTAACTAGCTTGTGCCACTATCTGTTGTCCAGTTAAAATTTTAACTAGGAAAACTTCTGCGATTACCCAATTTTATATCCTTACATTTTCCAGAGGAAAACTGAAAAAGTCATGTATCTTATTGCCGGGTGTTGGCTTACTGTTACCAATATATGATTTGACTCAGTTCAAAAGTTTGTAAAAAACTGTCTAAACCCCTTTCATAAAAACTCACATCATGGTGTGCTCTGGTTTGACTCTAGATCTTAAAAGCACGTGTCTTAGTCCCCCTAGATTTTCCTGTATGGATATCCATGCATGGTTTTCATTTTAAATATTATTTCTTATTGCAAGTCATGGATAAACGTGTTACATGGCAGGATATTTGATTCGTTGCATTAATGACGCGAAAGTGCAATTATTGCGCCTTATATCAGCGAGAGAGAGCACATCTGGAAATTTTTCTGGAAACAGTAAATTGCTTGTTAGCCTGATTGAACCGACTATTGAGTATATCATAAAATGCTTATTCAAGGATCTAAAACAGGTCAGTCACGAAATATGTTCCTGCTATGCTTCTTTGCCAGTACAGTTGCTATGATGGGGTTGATATGCTGATGCTAGGTTATTTCTCATATACAGATACAATTCTTTTCTTACATAGAGTTTGACATTGAACAATGAGAATAATTGCAGCCGTTCTATTTGGACAACTCTGCATGGTGTTTCTTCAATCTTCTTGTTACTTGAGTCAATATTATATGTAAAATTGGCCTGGATGTTTTGGCATTTTTACTCATTCTGTGAAAATTCCATATGGCGGTATAGGTTTATTTATTTATTTTATTTATTTTTTTGTGGGCCTTCATGTGGGGATGTTAAATCGTTCCCCAGTTCTTATTTTTTCAAATTATTGTACAATTTTCATGTTTAATTGTTAATCTTCTGGGCTTGTTTCTCTCATATCAGAGTGGAACCAGTTCTACAATCTCTTATTTGTTTGTTTAAGTTGTTATCCTCCCTGCTGTTGTGACTGGCTCATTTTTTTATTGTGGTTCCATATCCTTGTGAATCCTTCATTCTTGTACTTAAACTTTGATTTTCTAAAATATGAAAACTTTTCGTCATTAGATTATGTTGTGAAGTTGCTTCTGATTTAGCTCTTGAATACTGGTTAATGTTTAGGTTTTTACACTATGATCTGTTTTTCAATAGTTGGTCTTCCTTGTACTGTCATTAAGATGGCTTGACTGATGGATGACATGAATACTCCATGACAGATGGAAATCAGAAATATGCTTGAGGCACTTGGAATGAGGAGAAACCAATCAGACTCTTTTGAAAACTGTTCATTCGTCTCAATAATTCTTCATCATATACTGAAGGAACTTCCTCTTGGATTCCTTTGTTCTAATTCTTTCGAGATGCTTCATCTCATTGAATGTACTGATGATTTCTCCTTCGAACAGGTATCTATCTTGAGATTTTCATGCAGTATACTTCTATGTTTATGATGCTTAAGTTGCAGTTTCCAGACTTCCAATCTGGGCAGAATAACTCTTTAATATGCAGTGTTTGAATTACAAATTACTTGGATTTAGGCTGTGTGAAAGGATACCTGAAGTCAGCAATGTCGATCTAATAGTAGAAAAAATTGTCCAGGTATTATGATTTTGCCCCCTCTGTTTTATTATGCAGAACTGATTCTTTGCTATGGCATTGTTATCTTTATTTATTATAGATGGCTATAGTGGATTCTGTATGCTACCATGATACATTTAAAGCTTGTTTGGAACTGATTTTTCCAAGGAAAAATGATATATATATTATTATTATTATTTTTTCGGGAGAATGTGTGTTTAAAAAGTGGGAAAAAATTGAAGGTCCCCTAGAATGTGTTGAAAGCAATTTTGGGGAAAAATGATTTAAAAAAAATCTTTGACAAACAAGCCTTTAATCAGAGACTTTGAATCCTGATTCTTTGTTGCCTGATTTTGCTGAGTTAGAAATGTATTGGTTGTGTTTTAAGAGTTTCTCATCCATCTGTTCCTGTTGGCGAAACTAAGAACAATTCTTTAAATGAAAATCAGTTGTTAGATTGGCATATGGGTTAGTTGTCCGCTTTACCACATTCTTACTGTTTACTTAATATCATCTCTACTTGTTTACATTCTAATATCTCTCTTCATTCTCCAATCAAGTTGTCTCGACATTCTTTTTCTGTCTATAACACCTTTCTTTTTTCCTTTAGGCTTTAAATTGGCTTCAAGTGTCTTCAGGATTCAATTCATCATCATAAGCCAAACAGTTTTGCTTCTTATTAAGAATTCTATAATAGAGTTTTGAGAGATTTTCATATTTCAGGTTATATCTAGTTACAACAGCCTGGATGCATATTTAAAGGTTGCGGATGCTTATTTGGACATAATATTCGAGAATCAGTTTGTAAGTTCAACTTTTTTGTCTAGAAAAAAGTTATTATTATTATTTTTCTGTTTCACATGATCGATCTTCTAAATGCGCACATGTTAAATTGCTTTTGATTATTGAATGAAGATATAGTGGTTTCTATGATAAAGAATAACGTGATCATTTGAGGGATATCCTTGCAAAGAAGAAAAAGAAAGATAATTTTTGGAGTAGTATATTATTGAAATATTTGATTTCGAGCATCTTCAATGTAATCGTGAATTGTTCAAAAATTGTGTCACATAAGCATGAATAGATGGTGTTTGAAAAAATTCCTTTCCAATGCTAGATGACGAAACTCCATCAAGGTGACATAATAAAAAAATAGACAACTAGAGCCGTCTAGATTCAGAAGCTCTATTAGATGAAGTAACTCAGCAAAATGATATTTCTTTTCCAAATCTATATATTCTATCCAGCTTTGATTGTGATTTTCTTTTATTTTAAGAAAATAAAGGACACCTAGATAACAATCCATAGAATGTATTAGAGACTAATTTAATACTTAAGTGTCTATTTATTAGACATTAATGTCATGTAGACCAGAAGTCTTTCAAATTTTATGCCACCTAGATAGAAGTTCATAGAATGCATTGGAGATGATCTTAACGTGTTCAGCAGTTTCCTTTTCCAGTATAACTAGTGTAGTATATATTCAGATTCCATGGAGATTCTGTTTTTTTGTCCTTTTCTTTTCTTTGTATTGGAAAGATTATGGTAAACTTTTATTGCACAAGTTATGGTTAGTATTTGAAGAATATTCACAAGGAAGATTATGGTAGGCGGTTATAACTTTCCTATTTGGTTATTTGTAAGCATGTGAATATGATCTTTCACTTTGTAATTTTAAGGAGAAGAGAAGACTGGAATTATATAAATTTTCTAATCCTCTTTGTTTTCTTTCTCAATACTTTTACTTCGCAATTTCCGACATGTTATCATAGCAAGATTGGATCTTGCATTGACTTAAACTAGCTTTTGCTTCTTTTCTCTGGCGAGCGGCCTTGTGCCTCTCGTTCAGTCAATATATTTCGATAGACTTATAGTGGCTTCACAGTTCCACTTAAATTCTCTTTTGCTGTGTGGACAAGGATGTCCCATGTTTTCTGCTCATGCCAATGTTTTCCAGACCCAGTTTTTTGGAGTTGATGATTTGCATTTGATTTTGGCAATTTGATTTCTGTGTGGGCTCGTCGGGCAGGCTTGGTTAGGTTCTTAAATTTCTTAACCAATTTAATTATACGTTTTATCTACTCTGGAGTTTTAGAAGAAGCCTCTTTCCTGCTATTTAAAGACACTGGTCCTAATAATTTCTGTCCTTCACTAGTTGGCTTTTGCTATCGGTCTTTTCTGCTCCTGTTGTTGTTGGAGTGTGCAATTTGTGACCTTTGTTCAATGGCGCTTCCGCTACCTCCTTATCAAATTCATCAATCAAAAAAGCTTTTTCTCCTCAGTTTGTTGTTGCTCGACCAAGTGACCTTCAGTTGATTTGGTTCTTTTATTTGTCTCTAATAAAGGGCAACTTGTCTTTTCTTGCATTGGACTTTGTGCGCAACCTATTTGCACATTTTTTGTCCTTTTGCTATAGGAGCGTATACCCTCTATGTAGCCATTCTTAGTTTTAAGTAAAGAGTCTAATGACCTCTGGCTTAGTGCAAGAGCAAATTATTCAGCCATGTTATTGCATCAAACTCGATGGGCTCTATAATTCAGTTGTATCTTTTGGAAATTCCTACTGATTTTATATTCATATTGTAAATGTTGATGGAGGTGTTAATATATGTCTTCAGGGAAGAAAATTAGCTGCATTCTGAGTTAAAAGGATTTTCTTGTGCGATGTTCAGTCAAATTCTAGATAAGTTGTGAATGAGAAATACCTCCTCACTAATCTGAGGGAAATGTTGGAAGATTTGACTTTCCTTGTTCACTAGTTTCCTTTTTCAGCACAACTAGTGTATAATTCTTTCTGATTATGGAGAGAATACTTTGTTATCCTTTTCTTTTCTCTGTAGAGGAAAAGATTTAAATTTGTAGGAAGATTAAGATCGATATTCATAAGTTTCCTATTTTTGGTTATTTGTATCCCTGTAGAATGGATCTTTTACCACGTGATTTAAAATACAGAAAAGAGTTATACAAATCTTGGAAGGTTCAAATCCTTTTTTGGTGAATTATTGAATGACAACCATATATTTTAGTGTTGCATTTTCAGCTAAATTTATTAGCTTCTACACGAACTTTGTAGATTCCTACTGGAATACGTAAAGGCGAAAGAAGAATAGTTGTAAGCAGAAAATCCAAGGAAATGTTCACATACGAATACATTATATGCAGACATGAGTTCTGGTCTCCAACAGATTCCTCCCCCAGTCTTCTAGCTAGATGCTACTCACTATTTGTGATCTCCTGGTGTAGTCTGCTACTAATGCAAACGAAGCCAAGTCCATGATATATTTGTTTTGGTAGGAGGAAGCAGAAGTAGGAAAGGGAAAAGAGAATTCTTTTTATTTTATTTCCAGTGATATGTAGCAAATTCAAAGGGCATATCAATATGAAAGAAATTAATAGAATTTCTTTCCCATCCATTGTACCAAAGCGGGAGGAAAATACAGTTAACACAGATTCCCTTCTAATTTTTCTTTCTGCCAACTTCTCCCTCCAGTCAAGCACACCCTTAATGCTATAGTCAAGGTTAGCAAGAAAAGTAAACTTGGTGCTTTCTCTTTTATTTAGCTATTTATTGGGGCAAGGTGCCAAAAGTTGACCGATTCTTGGTTTTGAAAGCAATTTTGCTGTAGCTTTATTCTTGCGGTTAAAGAAGTTAATCTGGAATGTTCTTTACAAGATCTAGACCACTTTATTCTTAGGCAGGGTTGTACAAAAACTTAATTTTTGTGGCGATTTTAGTTCTCAGCGTAATCTGTAAGTGAGAATTTGTACTCTGGGTAACAAGGAGATTCTTTGTTCTGGAAGCTCGCATCTCTCTAATTCACATCTGTTTTACAGGAAACTTATCTAAATGTGATCCTGGATGGCATATTTCAACGTGCACGAGAAGATGAGATTGGTGAAAATGAACTGGCAAGCTTGCGGTCAATTTTCTTGAAACTTCTTACACATTTTGCCAATATTGAAAACATATTAGCTCTGGTATGCTTCTAATTGAAATGTAATATAGTTATAGAACTTGGGAATTTTTTGAAGTTGTTCGTTATACTACTGTTGCAGATACTGTTAGTGATCACTTTTTCATTCTTCACTTGCGCATTTGGGTTTCAAAACTTCCAGTAGCCTAGTCATAATATCTCTATATCATCACAGCACAAATATCATGTGGTTTGAGATCCTTGTAAACTATTATTACTAATCACTATTAAAATCTAATGCTTTTGTAGAATCATTTCATTGACATCTTAGATGTGATGTATGGGAGCTCAAGAAACACTATCAATATGCACATTCTTAGTATGGCCACAAGGTATAATTCTTTGCCCCCATAAAGAGTTCATAAGTCTTTTCTTTTTTGTATTATGGAATCACGTTCCCCTTATTACTGAAACCTGTTTGAGTGCAGTGATAAACAGACTTCAGTTTCGTCTTTAATTATACTGACAAATGGTCTGGCTGATTATCTAGTTTTAGTTAAGATGATCATTTCCAGCCATTTGACTGATTGTCAACGTTGTGCAATCTGTTGTATTTTGGTACTCATTGATGAAAATTTTCTAATACATGGAATCTTTTGTGCACCAGTTTTTGCAAGTGGAAAGATAAGATTTTCAGAAGTTTTTGGTTTCTCTATTCTCAAAAATTTGCTGAGCTATCCTGTTATCACTTATATTTGCAGGAATGGTTGTGTACGAGATCCAACGGTCATTGAGGTTCTATTTGAAGTTTCTCAGGCCTTGTGTGATAGTGTAGACTTCTTAAATATAAGAAAGGATGATTATCAACATCCGGCACATCTGATTTCCCAATTTGTATATATGGTAACCTACTTCTAGTTTCAAATATTATAGTTTCAGAGTAATGGGTGCAATGCAGTTGATTATCACAGAGCTAAGAATTTGGTTTGCCAACACATATTAGTGAATGTTACTTTCAGGTTGACTATGGTCCGGAGGTCGAACAACATTTAACTTTTCTCACTGAATGTCGCGCAGCTTTTGGAAGCATGAGTGTACTCCAGGTTTTTCTATTCTTTTCCACGTATAATTATGTTTCTCAATCAAGAATTTTCATGATGTACTTGAATTGCTAGATTAAGAAAAAAATTATGTACATGAATTGCAATTTGTTTCTCACTTCCACCATTTTATGCAAGGTAGATTATCAAATTTCTCATTATACACTATGATAAAATACGATACTTCAAATGATAATACGAAGTCGGTATCTTCTGACATAATATCTCTCTGGAGATTAGAGATTTAATACTATCAGTCATAACATTACTACAATGGCCTTGAAATGTGAAAATCTATTCAAATATGTATGTGTTTATCCTTCTTCTGACACTAAAAGTCTACATATAAATGTATGGGAAAGTCTAATATGAAATAAGTAGGTGTCCTAGTTAAACAACTAACTACAGGTATGACTAGAAAGATGTTACAGATATTACAATAGTATCCAATTTTTTGTATGTTTAAAATTGTAACACCCCCTTTTCAAGTTTTAGATGAACACCTTTTTTCAAGAATTTGAAAAACACTTTCTCCCCAAGTTTCTTGATGAACTCAGCATACAATTAATGAAAGAATTTAGTATTTTTTGTTGTACATTTGTAGAATAAAATACACCAGTACAACACAAGGAAAAAGGCAGATCCTATTTCTCCTATCTGTATGGACCTTATGAAAGGAGAGGGCTGAAGATGCTTTTGGAACTAACAGTACCTTCACAGGATCAAATACATGTGCTCTACTTGTTTTACATTCTAGTTTCTTTGTGATTTGAGACTTTTCCACATCATGGGCAGGCCCTTTTTTCTTTAAGTTATTTTTGACGGCGGAGGTTTTTTTAGTTGATAATACTCTAATCTGTGTACCCATGTGTATCTTGGTCTTACATTACGCACAAGGTTGATTATTCGGAGTTTTGGTGCTGTTCATACTTGATATAGAAATAAATATTCCACGCGTATATAATAATTTCTAAACTTGGCTTGCAGGAGACCCTCATTCACTCCAGCAATAATTTAGCTGTTAAATCCATGAGAGATGGAAATAATAATATCAATTTCATCAAATCTTGTCTAGCATTTAATGAAGTTACAATACCTTCTATTCTCACTCGCCAGAGACAGTTGAATCTTTATCTTGAAACAGCTGAGGTATCAATTTCGTGTTCAATTTTACTATCATATACGGATAAATATAGGCTGATATACTTTTCTTTTTCATTTACCAGGTTGCGTTATTGGGTGGCTTTATTTCTCATTCGGATGTGCTGATAGACGCAGCAGTCAATTGTTTGCGAAATGTAGAGCCAGATGATGGTTAGTCAAATACTTCAACCAGATAACTGTGGCAACTCGTTGTTTCACTGGAATTATTTGATAACATCATTTTCACGAGGATAAATAAGTGTAATATCATATACAACAGCTGTTATAAATCTATACTAGAAAAGTTTGGTAATATCTATAAATTCCAGTACTCCCTTCCTTTCATGTGAATTGGCTGAGTCTGACTTGGATCTGTTCATCAGAAGATAGTATGACTTGTTTCATTTGTCATTTTTATCCAAATTGAGTCAAGCAGTCCAGCTTTAGAAAGGAAAAATCAATCTAATCTCTCTCTTTTCGCCAATCACCCCAAGCTAACCAGACACTTCCACCCCTCCTCCATCAAGCCATGATGCTCGGACTCTTCGAAATGGCAGTACCCGTGTTGACACGACACGATACGGGTATGGGTACTCTATCCGGACATGGCAATTTATACATGGGTTTATATCTTCCACCTGTTACACGATTTTCGTGATTTTAGTCAAATGAATTATTGTTTTCATTGCTACTAATATTTTTAGGCCAATCAGGTTGACAAAAAAATCTTATTAAATTTGGACTTTTTTTAGCTACGTCTTCGTATCCTACGTTTCAGAAGGGGCTTATTAACACAAAATGTCCCTATGTTTGGCCTTTAGTGTGCAAAATGTCCTTACGTTTTAATGTTTTTGCATTTTTTTCCCCTATTTACATGTTTCATTGTAGAAAATGTCATTTACATCAATTTTTATCCAATTTCTCTTTTTTTGAAAAATTTGGGCCTATGTTTGCAATTAATTCTTTATTTATTATTATTATTATTTTTAATTTAAATAAAAGGGTATATTTGTCATTTCACGAATTTATATTAAGAAATTGGATAAAAATGACGTTTTTCACAATGAAACGCGTAAATAGGGGTGTAAATGCAAAAAATTGAAATGTAGGGACGTTTTGCACACTAAAAACCAAACGTAGGAACGTTTTGTGCTATAAGCATTTTAGAAAATAAAAGACCTAACACGTAGACCCATAGCCGAGTCCGAGCATCATAGCCATCAATTGCAACCACATCTTGCTATAGTCTCCAGCAGCATATTAGAAGTTCCTATAAACCCAACCACTTGCAATAAATAATTCAAGGGGATTAAGAAAATGATCTAGATAATCCTACCAAAAATCCAGACATCATTAGATGGCAGAATTACTGCCTCCCTTACTGTTATCTTTCACTTTACTTAAGATCTACAGTAACAGAGCACCACAAACTACAATTCCTCATTAACGTAACCAAAATCTTTTCTCCTCACCGATTAACCCCTCATTGAACCGTCTTTGATGTATAGTTTCAATCTACGGAATATGGCTTGATGGGGGAGTGTTTGCAACAGTGATGGGGGCATAGATTTCATGCTGGTGTTTGTTTGATGTTAGCAATGGTGGTAAGTGTTTTGGAAATGGTTTCCTGGGGATGTTGACAATTCTTAGGAATTTGGGAGAGATGGGGTCTGTTGGCTCTCTCTTCAATTCTTAGGAATTTGGGAGAGATGGGGTCTGTTGGCTCTCTCTTCCTGAGTCCTCTGATGCAACTTTTCATTACATGTTTATTCGATCAGTGGCTTAGGACTTGGGATCTGATGGTTATAAGGACACTTAACATGCAGAGATAGTTCTCGTGATAATCACCTTATCTTGAAGGATTCACTGCTCTAGGTTAATAAAATGAAGAAATGGTATATATTTTTAAAGAACCGAGTGTTTCATTCACAGAACGTTTCTAGTTCTACTATTTGTCTATAGTAGGATGCAAGTAATAATATTCTAGAACAATTTCTTGTACCTCATCCCACTGAAATATGTACTTCACTTGAATCATAAATTTACTCGAAGCTAATCTGTGGCTTGAAAAGATATTTTTTATGCTAAATTTTCTGGTGACTTGGTTTGTTTTCATTGTGGCTTTAAGTCCTTATTTCTTATTTTTAATCTTTAATATTCTATTTCATTTTTCTTTCATATCCTGCTTGGTACTATTTTTGTGCAAAAGTAGGTGCTGAATCAGTGAGATTTTCCTATAGGCTTGCTGGTGCCTCGTGATGTTGATGGGATAATCTCGTTAATATGCAAATTATGTGGCATCATGGTGATGGTTCCAGGTTTATTTTCCTCCTTTTTTTTTTCTCACTTGGTGAAACGTATGGTTGGCACCCAGCTATTACAGATTCCTTGCTTATCTGTTTATTGCTTCTATATAATTAGAAGCTATATCTGTCTTTGCAGAAATCAACTGCAAGTAGCTTAGTTATCTTTTAATCTTTCTCAACTATGTTCCTGATGTTACCTATTTATAATTGAAGGGAGCCTTGAACAAGGAGTTGCTTGCATCCCAAAGCTTGTGCTGTCTATCCTGGACTCTCAATCATGGTGAATTCCATATCGTATTTTTCTTGAACTTGTGTTATTCACTTTGTTCCTATTGATAATTCATTTCACTGTTACAGGATGTTGCCAAGATTGAAAATCAAGGTGTCATGCGCAATCATTTCATTGTCTGCAGGATTAACCCAAAATCCACTTCCATACCATGCATCCAGCAGAGAGGTACTTATGTTATGTTGCCGAAGCTTGGTATTTATGGACCCAATTTTTATACTTCATTTCCTCAGTACCTGCTATGTTTATATGATTGTGGCTGCGCAATATTTGGTAGAATACCTTTCAAATTATTTTGGTACAATCAGAGTTTGGAAGAGAGGATATTTGAAATAGTTTGAGTGGGTTACTAATAAAATGGCTTGGGTAAAGGGATTCACATTTCTGTCTTGACCTATCCAAAACAGAAAAACCTGAAGAACCCAAAGCAGAAAGGAAAAGTTTGAAGAAGCCAAGTGCGAACAACCTTATATTTCTTATCCATGAAGCTTTATAATGCATTTAAGATTCCACAATTAGATGTCAAATTTCGACAGTGTTTTTTTTTCTTACTCATATTAACCAAAGCTTTTACATTATGGACGTAATAGTTTACTTACAGAAGAAATTTAATAAAAGCAAAAGCTATGTTCTAGTTGAATTCAGTAAAGTTTGTTTTCGAAGTGAACAACACTTGGGAAGTTGTGACATTGCCCCTTGATTTGAGGAGTGAGTTTGAGGTCTTATTTGATCTTCTCAAAGGGGACAAAGGCTGTTATTTTGCAAGTCTTTGCTAGAATGACATAATCTAGTAACATATTTTTGCTTGTTGGTGCCAATGTACAGATATTCATCTGTCTCACTACACACACACACACACACACTTCTATCTACGTATGTGCTCTTCTGGTTGTATTCCTTATTTGTACACCATAATATTGACTTATGAACTGTTCAGGTAATGGGCAATGACAAATTGTTCTTTGGTTTACCGGTATATCCTCAAGAACTTTTGTCATTTTCTGCTGTTATTCTTCGGAAAATTGTGAATATTGTTTTGGAAGAGACTTCTATGGTAAGTTGGCTTTCTTATGTTCCTCCTTCCTTTTTAAAACTCAAATTCTTTTTGTTTTTATTTCTCTTTGTAAATTATATTTACAACATAAATGGGCATAATTTGAATTACTATCTATTGCACTTATGGACTAATACATGTATTGCCAAATTCGAATGCTGGCACTTAGGTTGTTCGAGGAAAGCTTGCACTGGAAGCTTGCAACTGTATAGCATCATCCTTTACAGTGAGTGTAACAACCTATACCTCAATTTTGCTTCCCTACATGACCATTAGGCAGTATTTGGTAATATGGTGAACCAATAGTGCAAGAACACAAGTTTCTTAGTGCTAGGGATTAATCTCATATGAATTTATTTAAATCTGAGAAGTCCAGATACCCAAATAAGTATCTTTAAGATACCGTATCTTTCTTTCCTTTTCACTTAAAAGTGGGACTTGCAAGTTTTTCATATTTATACTAAAAATGCAGGGGTACATTCACATATTTTCGACATTTGTTTTTTGTTTTGTTTTCCATATTACAGATGTCTGATGAACTGTTGGCAGTTAACTCGAAATTACTCGAAATTGCAAAGTCATGCTTGAGTGCAGATGACAAGTATTTAAGACGTACCTTGAAGTGCTTACATATGGAGTAACTCGTGTAGAATCGGTTTTTCTTTTTGTTGGCGCCTACGTAAAATTATTAATAGACAGGAAATAAATGTACAATATGTGTATTATTTTTGTCCGGCAGTGCGAGTTCTAACCCAAATTTGTATAAGAAAATTCAACACATTTTCTGTCTTGCTGCCGTGGAAATTATGAACACGTACATTACTTGTGAAGACTAGTTGTTTGAATTGAAACTATATGTATCATTGTTTTCATATCTTCTCCTTTAGGTTACTTTTATGTTTTTGGTTACAGGAAGAAGCCTAGCATTTTTAGGAAACTCTATTTTTAAAGAGCATATTTTATAATTTAGAGAGCATTTATAAATTTAGAGTAAAAAAATTTAAGTATTCCAACGGACTCTTTATATTTTACATTTAATTTTATTACTTTCAAAAAAATATTTATTATTTTCCCCCTTTTTTATTTTCACTTCTAAATTATTATATTGTTTTTTCCATTTAAAATTAAAATACTTTGAATGTATTTAATTATAATAAGAGTCGAATTCAGTTTTTAAATTAAAATGTTAATTTAAATAATCTCTTGAAATATAATTTTAAATGTTGACTCTTTACGTTAGAAACTATCTCATATTTAAAAAGTCACTAGGGATGCTCTAACCATGCAATAAGTATCACATTAAGCCTCCATTTGACAAAGTTGTACATCATTAATAAAAATAATAGTAGTAGATGAATAGTAAATGTTTAATAGTTATGAATGTGGTTGAATTAATGAACAACATTAACTGAAATTTTAAATTATTTATGAATTAGCAGCCAAATCGAGGCTAAAAGCCTAAAACTTAAACACAAACTTCTATTATTATTTAGGGCCAATGTTTATAAATTAATTCAAAACGTCACAAAAAAAGTAGAATTAAATCGGTCCATTTATGATTATACTTCATACCAGTATGAAAGCCGTCACGTTGTGGTTAACAATATTCCTCTCTTAAAAAATAAAATGTAACTGTTAAGTAATAACCAAATATATGATAAAAGCACCACATTCAGAGTACAAGTAAAATTCAATTTATGTGCCCATTCGGTAGTATTTTAAGTACTTATAAATTATGAATTATATACGTAATGATAAGAATATGTGTGGGTTCTATGAAACGTGGTTTACGGGAAGTTCTTTTGCAAAATGAAATATAAAAGTGGAAATTATACAGACCAAGTATTTTCGAGATCTCAATTCATAATTAAGAGTTACAAATTATTCTTTCAAAAATCATATATGATTAAAATTTTAAATTATCCACCCCCACTAAGCAGCGTTGCACGAAGCAACACGGTAGGCGTGGCATCGGAGGCTCCGAACTCAGAGGCGTAGTAGTTGCAGCGATCTGTACCAGTCCAGCCTCGCAAGGGTGCCCTCTGCTCGCAGCATTGAGGCTTGGCATCAGAGCCTCCGCTTCTCGACGATCTATACTATGTCTTTGGTTGTGGTGTTTTGCCCATTTGTGGTGGTCAATGATGGTTCGCGATCGCTGTTGCGACAGTGACAGTGCAATGCGATGGTTGTGCGTTTGTACATTACATCGTGATTTGACGATGATTTTTGTAGGTGCGGTGGTGTTAGATCGATGGTGGATCTGAAATGGGTTTGGTGGATCTGGTGGTGGGGGTTGAAAACCCAAGATACGCTAACCAAGAGGGGGTGAATTGATTATTAAAACTTTTTCAATAATTACTCAAGACTTTAAACTAATGAATATACAAATGATAGAGAAATAAACTGAACACAAGCACGTAAATGAAACGATATGAGCTTGCACAAAGTAAAAACGTTTGGTAAAAAGGGTTAGAAAGTGTAAATGATATAATATGAAGGTTCGATCCAACGCAATGATCTACGTCCCTCGTTACCAAACTCTCCGGCAAGAGTAATGTCTTTTTCACTATGTTGATTGACTTATGGTGCAATACAACCTTTTACAACGCTTCCGGTGGCTTACAACCAATGAACACCGATCCTTTTACAATGTTCAGCTTTTCGGGACCTCAACATGACCCACAATTCAAAATGAATTTACAAGAGGAATCTTCTCTTCTTATCGAACAATAGAATGAAAGTTGAGAACAAGAAGAGAAGAGACAAACACTTCAATAGATGACAACGAATATAGCTCAAAGTGTTGGAATGAAAAACTTTAGAAGAAATATGGATTTTCACAAAATTAATCACTCAAGTTTTTCAAGAATTTAATGCTTTTGATCTTCTAAGGATAGAGAATTAGGTGGTTGTAATCAATAAAAACTTCACTTTAATGCTCTTGAAAAGTTATTGCAAGTGAAGAATGAATGAGGTATTTATAGCACTCAAATCGGCCAAAAACTCTGCTCATCTGGACAAGGCATCTGGATCGTTTCAGGACTAGCTATTTGAAAGTGTCAGAACGGCCAAAAAAGGTGGTCGTTGGAGGTCATTCGGATGTCCGGATAGGCATTTTGCCCTCGGACATTTTCTTACGTGATTTTTCATTTGATGCAATCTCTTGAAGTATTTTCTCACGTATTATTTTCAAATTAAGTGACTTAATAAAAAATTTTTGCAATCATTTGATTTTGAAAATAATTTTTCTTATGCATAAAAATTTACTTTGAGCTCTCAGTAATTCATTTGCCAAGTATTGAAGCATTTTACCTTTACAAGAGTTTTGGTATCTAAGTTTAGTATCTCGATAATTGACAATGTGCAATTCTTCGTGAGCTCTCGACTTTCATCTTTACGTCCCTTCGTTTGTCAAGCTTGTTCCATGTTGATTTGTCGAATTGCAACTCTCATGATCCTTGGCGTCTTCAATGATATTGCAATGAACACTCTAAAACACTTGAATACAATATGTCAGAATAAAATGTAATTTATTTGTGACAATCAAAATGAGAAGTCAATCATATATCAATAGGG
>CAIGRB010156317.1:4846-23704 GCA_903798255.1 Fraxinus quadrangulata
ATAAAATCACAAATTTAAACAAAATAAAATTATCCAGTCATTTTAATGATGAATTTGTTGATTTTTTTTTTCTTTTTAAAGTTCAGGTCATAAGTTCAATGGTAAGTTAAGATGAACGAATTACAAAGTTTAGATAAAAAAAATATTATTTAATTGTCTTGTATACTTTAAATTCACAAGTAAATTGCATTTTATTAATTTTTATTTTTTCAGAAAATGTATAACTTATTACGAGAAGTCACTCATATACTACTTTTTAATGGGGATAATTGAGTGATTAAAACAAGGTTGAAGTATTGGGGATAGAATTAGGTTAATAAATAAATTTAATAAGGTTAATATTGGAATAAATGTGGATGAATATAGTACTTTTTATAAAATTTAAAATTTTAGTAGGGATGGATTTATAGTGGGAGAGATATATAAAAATTATGAATGAAAATAACGGTATTTTAAAGTAAATCAACGTCCTGATATTCCGATCAAAATATTAAACCGTCTGCACTAGAAAAACTATAGAATGTGAGCAAACGTCCTTAGTATACGACGTTGATATATAATGGCAGTTATTCTAGTACAAATGCAAGTGTTTGGACTAAGCCATTACCTATAATAGTAAAGGTTTTCTCTTTGTAATTTGGAAAATTTACAAAATAAGCTCTCCATATATATAGACTTTATAGAGGCTAAATATATTTACACTACAATTTTTAATTACTCAATTGGCCCAAGCAGTCCAAGTTATGAAACGAGGGCCATAAACAGGCCTACTTAACAAACACGTCACCTTTGGCCCATCTCTTTAATGCCAAACGACCCGAGTCACGTTCCAAGACCATGTATCAATTCGAAACCTCTGATATTCTATATTCAAGCAGTCAAGATACACCACGCTATGACTTGAAGTCAAGCGGGATTTATCTATAAATGGTTAGGATATTTCACCGAATAGATTCGGTCTTATTCAAGAGGTTGAAGTAATAAGGTTGAAGTAATAAGGTAACGTGGAGAGAGCTTAAGCCAAACCACCGTTTTGCCAACCACTGCCCACTGGCCTCTCCAGTCCATCCGACCATCGTTCAGCCATTACTAACTAGTCGGCCTGTCCGATCCAGCCAGTCTAGCCGACCACCATTTAGCCAAATATCGTTCATATGATCTCCATGCATTCTCAACCTATCGATACACCTAGCACAATTTATCGAGGTGACAAAGCAGAATTCACAAAAATTAGAGAGGCTTGAAGCAGATAATGCCGCCATCCATGTGGAGAATAAAAAACTCTAAACAAGGATAAAATCATTAGCATCTGATCCGATGTTGGTATGTCTATCCCATTCCCAAACTCTATTCAGGTCAGTGTCTTCACTCGACCAAAACGGATTTAAAACCATTGGTTCAAACATCTAATTCGCCCACCACTGAATGGAAGGTTGGAAGATGCACAAACATGGCCTACCAATGGGCAGGATCTAGAGTTTGCAGGTTGAACGTATCTTCGAGGTGTGACACCAATCAAAAAGAGTGTGGCCGGTTGTTTCTCTAACTCTTCCTTTGTTGACAAAATCGCCCTGATGGAAATGCCCAAAAGGTTTAGTTTTCCTAACATAAAGCTTTATGATGGGATGACCGATTCGAATGATCATATAGCTCAATATAGACAAAGAATGTTTACTGCCACTATACCAAGTGACCTCTGTGAGGCCTTCATGTGTAAGGGGTACGGCTTCAGCCTTGTAGGCCCGACCCTGCAGTGGTATACAATCCTTCCTAATAATTCTATTTCATCTTTCGCACAACTAACTAAACTTTTGTTGAACATTTTGTAGGAAATAGAAAAATTGAAAAACAATCCGACTTCCTCTATCATATAGTGCAGAGAGAAAGTGAAACCACTTCCCAAATTTTTCGAACGGTTAAATCGGGAGAAATTTTCCATTCCTAGCTTTAATCAACAAATTGCATTTTTTGCATTTCGAAAAGGGCTCCTCCCCGATACTGATCTGTACAAAGAACTGACCAAGTATCCATACATTACAATGGAGTATGTGTTGACTAAAGCTTGGTCGCAGATTAAATGGGAAGAGGATGAAACCAACTTGAATTTCATAAGATGTTGCCTCCCAGAAAAGAGCTGCAACGACAAAACAGGTTGGAGAAATGGCTTGCAATTACTTATTCTCTTTCAGATAGAAAGGACACCAAGCGCAGAGAACTATTAACTTCATCATCGACGATCAGAAGTTAGCGGGATAATAGGGCATCAGAACGAAGACATACAAGTTGGACAGCTCATCCATACCAGAATCTAAACCAATTATATGAGCCAGACTCACTACAAATAATCAACTTTACAACGTCGAGGCTATGCAACTACTCAATCCACACCATGACACACTGGCCATATATTTAAACATCGCCAACTGTTTGATCAAGCGTATCTTGATAGATAATAGTAGCAGTGCTAACGTACTTCCTTGGAAACCTTTAAGGCCATGGGAATTCCAGAAGTAAACAATACACGTGGACAATATTGCTTATTGATTTCAGTTGTGAAAAAAGAACACTTTAGGTGAGATCATGCTACTTGTTTATACATGAGGAATTAACCTTGATACCCGATTCCTCGTGATGGATAGCCCATCAACGTATAATACTATCTTGTGAATGGCTTGGATCCATGAAATGAAGGCTATACCATCAATATTTCATCAAGTACTCAACTTTCCTACCAAGTAGGGGATGCATGAGATTCTTGGCGACAAAAGGGATTCCCGAGACTGCTATTAGAATACACTTATCTCTAGCCAATGCCCTTCATACCAATTATAGCAATACTGACCCGCCATACTAGACCATCCGGATATAGAAGACCTAGATGAAGTTCAGATCCACCTTAACTTTCCAGAATATAAAACTCAAGTGGGGACAAGGCTAGAACTAGAGCTTAGACAATGACTCATCAAGTTTCTCATAGAAGACTATGACTGCTTCACTTAGTCTTACACAAACATGACCAAGGTAATGATGCATAAGTTAAAAGTTGATCCCCATTACATTCCAAGTAAAGAAAATTCACGCCTGATCGGGATCAGATCATCAATGAAGAGGTGTAGAAATTTATAGAAACGGCTCTATGTAGAAGTCTACTACCCAAACTAGCTCGCTAATTTCGTTGTGGTGAAAAAGAACAGTAAGTGAAGACTCTACATAGACTTAGCGGATTTAAATAAAGCTAATAGATTTTCTCTGCCATATATTGACATGATGGTCAATGCAACAGTCGGATATGAACTTCTAAGCTTCATAGACGCCTTTTACGGTTACATTCAGATTCTGATCCACCTAAGTGACCAAGAGAGAATTTCTTTCGTGATGAAGCGAGGTATATTCTACAACAAGGTTATACCATTTGTACTCTAGATTGCTGGAGCAACATATTAACGACTAGTGAACCATATGTGTTAACCCAAGAATAACTAACCAAGAGGGGGGTGGATTAGTTTATGAAACTTTTTCGAAGAATTAATTTAAATTCAAGCAAGTAAAAAATATATAGATTAATTTAAATAATAAGCACAAGTATAATATTAGAATTAACTATGCAAGTTCGATAACTTAATTCAAGTATGGATATTACACAATATAAATAGCAATTTAAAGTAAAGTGCAATAATGTAAAGATAACAAATCGATTTATGGGGTTCGATACAGAAAGTGTTCTATGTCCCCGTTACCAAGCTCTCCGTCACGAGTAAGACCAATTTTACTATAATGGTAACTTACAACAATGAGTACCGATCCTTTACAATGTTGAGCTTTTCGGGACCTCAACATGACCCACACTATTGAGCTTTACGGGACCTCAATATGACCCACACGGTGACTTACAACAAGACGCACCAATCCTTATACAATGTTGATCTTTAAGGGACTTCAACACGACCTACAATTCAAATGAATTTTACAATTGAAATTTTCTCTTCTTAATGAATGATCTATTCAAAGTTGAGAATAAGAAGAGAATATGCAAATACTTCAATAGATAGCAAATGATAAAATTCAAGTGTTAATGTTGTAAACTTTGATAAATGATAGATGATGAAATTGTTTGTATTGTTGTATCAAAATTTTCAAACAATGATTTCTCTTAACAAATAAAACAAGTTCAGTATGAAGAGAGATTTACACTTCAATATAAATGTTGGTAAAAAAACTTTTATCAAGAATTTGAAAATAGATGAGATTGAGAAGTTTCTTTGCAAAATAGAATTCTTGATGAAATAGATAAAACTAGTTTGGATCAATCAAGAAATTCTTTATAAATGAGATAGAATATAAATTCAAGTAAGCTCAAAGATTTTCAATAATTTGCTTTCTTAATTTTCTCTTCAAAATTGTCCAAATTGAATGTAAAGAGAGTTGGTATTTATAGGAACAAAACAGTTGAGAAACGTCAAACTTTCTGTCCAACCGGACGACCATCCGGACGTTCGGAACAGTACCGGACGACCCAAAAAGTAGCCTTTGAAAATCTTTTAGAGCGGTCGAAAAACTGACCGTTGCGGATGAACCAGACGTCCGGTTGACCGTTGACCATTGACCTTTTTTTTTTTGTGCAAAATATTTTGAATGAAGATATGATATAATTTCAAATATCATTTTGAAAATTAATTTTACTTTTGATCAAAACTTTTAATGTAATTGGTAGTGAAAATAATTTTTCAGCTATTTTCATTCATTACTAAAAATCAAAATGTTATACCTTTACATATGATCTAGAAAGTGAAGTTTTTGATCTTCTTTCTTCTCACATTGATTTTTCTTTGATACATTCTATTTCTTTGACCTTGATCTTGTCTTGGCGTTTTATCTTTTAAACCTCGTTTCGAATGATTTGACTTGAATGCTTAGCTTTCACATTGATCTTCATTTCAAGTCCGATATATAAAGCATGTTCGGTTGATTTTAACATTAAACTATCATTACTCAAAATCAATCATTAGAATCAATATTTAATCTTGTTTGTTATGATCAAAACATTAAGGATGGAGTCGGCCATATGTCAACAATTTCCCCCTTTTTGATTATGACAAACAAGATGATTTGCAAGATAAGATCGAACAATTTATATCAAATTGATAAAGGAATATACATTACAAATTTATCATATAATTCATATTCCTCCTAACTTTTACAAATCAATAACCATATATTCAAGGCATATGAATGATTTTTAAATCAAATCATGCATAATCATCTCACTTCATTTTCCCCCTTTTGGCATAAGCAAAAAGGTATAACTTTTAAAATCAAAACGCGATCATAGAAGATTTTTCCTTATCGTTTTCACTTATATTCCCCTATCAATATGTATGTAATTTATATGTTCTCTCTTTCAACGTTCCCCCTATTATGCATAATCATCTATCTATCTTTCCCCTTTTAGCATAAAAAAATTAGCACATAAGAGAGAAAGAGTACGGCATATAAGATCAAAATTTTAAATCAGCCATAGTAATATATTCTCCCTCAATTAAGCAGAAGATGTCAAATATACGAAAATTTAAATAAGAGAATAATCATCATATTTATAGTAAAATCAAGGCATGAGTGATGAAATGACAAAAGCATAATCATCTCGGTAAAATTTATAAAGATTTCTAATAATTATGCCTATAGAATCATATGAGAATATTTAGCATAAATTCAATTCAGTCACATACTTCAAATTCATCAATAATTCATAAACCTCTTCGAGTATATGAAAATCTATCAAGTGTTAGAGGTTTAATGAGAATATCGGCCAATTTATTTTCCTTATTCACAAATTCTAATACAATATTCCACTTTTGAGTGCTTTTAGAATATCATAGATGTAATATCTTAGTGCTACTAAGATATCTAAAATTCATTTTATGGCACTAAAGTGTGATTATTGATTATTGAGTTGAAATTTAGCACATAATCACACACTAAATATAATATCGAGTTTACTTGGGATTAAATAAAGGAGAGATCCGATCATACCTCGATATTTTGTTATGTCTATGGAAGTACCTTGATCATCTTTGTCTTAGGTAGAGATTACTCACTTTGTACTTTGAAAGATTCTTCTTCCTCTTGTTGCACATTTGCTTCTTCCTCATGTTGATCTTCAATATCTTAAGGATATTCCTTATTTGATTTTGAATCTCATTTGCTCAAAAGGAATCTCCAAACCAACAATTTCAATGTCAATAATTTTTCTGTGACATTATCTTCAAAAGTATCATGACCGCCATCATTTTTTAGAAGCTTGAGAACACGGTTTGATCTCCGGTCATGCGTTATGAGCATTCACTATCCAATGTCATTTGCTCTTTATTTCTTTGGTATCTACAAAAATAATTCAATTTTTGGTCTTTAGTACCCATACAACATTGGGTCCTTGATTGTTAGTGTTTATGGACTTTGGAATCCACTTGTATTTGTCTTCAAAATGTAATCTCTTTTTGATAGAACAATAAAAAGCTTCATGTCCATTTTTATTGCAAAAATTACACGTGACATTTGAGATAGGAGAAGTGGAAGCTTTAACAAAGAAATTTTTAAGAGACTTTTGTTTAAAAAATGGTTTATATCCAATTCCTCCTTTATCAAACACACATTTTTGCTCACCAAGTATTAAATCAAAATTTTTCTTGCCTTTAGTAAATTTGTGAATAATTTGAGTTAAATCTAAATTTTTTCTTGTAAATAAGAATTCTCCTTAATTAAAGAATCATAATCGACTTCTCCTTTTTCAAAATCATTTAAAGTTTTTAAAAGTTCACTTACCTCAATTTTCAATAAAGAATTTTTCTTTTTGAGGATCGAATGATTTAAAGCAAGTTTTTCAAAATTTTCAAGAATTTCATCATAAAATGTAGATAATTCATCATATGAACAATTTTCATTCGAACCTACCTCATCATCAATAGCCACGAAGCACATGTTGGCAATTTCCTCTTGACTTCCTTCTTCTTCATGCTCATTATCATCACTCTCATCACATATTGATTGAAAAACTTTCTTTTCGATGAATCTATTCTTCTTTTCGCATTTTTCTTCTTTCTTTTAGAATCGATGATTTTTACGAAAGCCTTTCCATTTCTTAACAAGAAGAACTAGATCATCAAGATCTTCATCATTCATATTTTCGCTTGAAGTACCTTCATCAACTATGAATTTTAATGCAATTTGGCGCATTTCCTCTTCTTTGCTTTTCAATGTTTTCTCTTCTGTCTCGGTGCGATTTAGCTCATATGTCATCAATATCCCATAAATCTCTTCCAATGTATATGTGTTAATATCTTTGGTGTTTTCCATTAACATTCTCAATGGACTCCATTCTTCCGAGAGCGACCTAAGCATTTTACTTACAAGCTCACCATTAGTAAATTTACAATCAAAGCCTTTGAGACTATTAAGAATATCCGTGAACCGAGTAATCATGTCAATAATATGTTCATTCTTTTTCATGAAGAAATTTTCAAAATCTTTAATTAAGCGATTTATCTTATTTTCTTTTACTTTACTAGTTCCAACATGAGTAATTTCTAAAGCATGCCAAATATCATAAACAAAATCACATGTAATAATACGACTAAATTTATTTCTATCTAAAGCACAATATAGCAGATTTTTGGCTCTAGCATTTAAAGAAAATTTTCTTTTATCATCTTCGTTATATTCTTCTCTAGGTTTAGAAATTATTTGATCCGATTTACCATCATCTTTAATAACATTTTTAGGCACATAGGGACTAAATTCAATAACTTTCCAAATATTATAATCGATTGATTGAAAAAATATCGTCATCCTAGTTTTCCTGTAGTTATAATGAGTACCATCAAATAAAGGATGACGATTTGTAGAATACCCCTCAAGATTTTGAAAAATGTGGTTAGCTATTACTCAAGATTGTGAAATCTTTAAAATTGAGTACCTTGCTCTGATACCAATTGTTAGCCCAAGAATAACTAACCAAAGGGGGATGAATTGATTTATGAAACTTTTTCGAAAAATTAATCTAAATTCAAACAAGTAAAGAATATATAGATTAATTCAAATAATAAGTACAAGTATAATATTAGAATTAACTATGCAAGTTCGATAACTTAATTCAAGTATGGATATTACACAATATAAATAACAATTTAAAGTAAAGTGCAATAATGTAAAGATAACAAAGCGATTTAATGAGGTTCGATCTACAAAGTGTTTTACGTCCATGTTACCAAGCTCTCCGTCACGAGCAAAACCAATTTTACTATAATGGTAACTTACAACAAGGAGTACCGATTCTTTACAATGTTGAGCTTTTCGGGACCTCAACACGACCCACGCTATTGAGCTTTATGAGACCTTAATATAACCCACACGGTGACTTACAACAAGGCGCACCAATCCTTATACAATGTTAATCTTTAAGGGATTTCAACACGACCCACAGTTCAAATGAATTTTACAATTGAAATCTTCTCTTCTTAATGAATGGTTTATTCAAAGTTGAGAACAAGAAGAGAATATGCAAACACTTCAATAGATAGCAAATAAAGTTCAAGTGTTGATATTGTAAACTTTGATAAATGATAGATGATGAAATTGTTTGTATTGTTGTATCAAAGTTTTCAAACAATGATTTCTCTTAACAAATAAAATAAGTTTAGTATGAAGAGAGATTTACACTTCAATATAAGTGTTAACAAAGAAAACTTTTATCAAGAATTTAAAAATAGATGAAATTGAGAAGTTTCTTTGGAAAATAGAATTCTTGATGAAATAGATAAAACTAGTTTGGATCAATCAAAAAATTCTTTGTAAATGAGATAGAATATAAATTCAAGTAAGTTCAAAAATTTTCAATAATCTGCTCTTTTAATTTTCTCTTCAAAGTTGTCCAAATTGAATGCAAAGAGAGTTGGTATTTATAGAAACAAAATAGTTGAGAAATGTCAAACTTTCTGTCCAACCGGATAACCATCCGGACGTCCGGAATAGTCCGGACGACCCAAAAAGTAGCCGTTGAAAATCAGTCAGAACGGTCGAAAAACTGACCGTTGCGGATGAACCGGACGTCCGGTTGACCGTTGACTTTTTTTTTTTTCCTTTTTATGCAAAATATTTTGAATGAAAATATGATATAATTTCAAATATCATTTTGAAAATCAATTTTACTTTTGATCAAAATATTTTATGCGATTGGTAGTGAAAATAATTTTTCGTGCACAAAATAATTTTTGAGCTATTTTCATTCATTACTAAAAATCAAAATGTTATACCTTTACATATGATCTAGAAAGTCAAGTCTTTGATCTTCTTTCTTCTCACCTTGATTTTTTTTGATACATTTTCTTTCTTTGACCTTGATCTTGTCTTGACGTTTTATCTTTTAAACCTCGTTTCGAATTATTTGACTTGAATGCTTAGCTTTCACATTGATCTTCATTTCAAATCTGATATATATAAAGCATGCTTGCTTGATTTTAATATTGAACTATCATTACTCAAAATCAATCATTAGAATCAATATTTAATCTTGTTTGTTATGATCAAAACATGAAGGATGAAGTCGACCATATGTCAACAATATGTTCGCTAATCAGCTTGGAAAATCTATGGAAGTCTACATCGACGATATACTGGTGCAATTTGGGATTATAGAGCAATACATAGACTACCTTAAACAATTCTTCAAGGTTCTAAAAAAGTACAACATAAAACTCAATACATCCAAGTATTCATTCGAAGTATTTTTTGGGAACTTTCTATGTTACTTGGTAACCTAGTGAAATATCGAGGAAAACTTGGATCAAATCCAGTAAATGATTAACATTACATGTCCAACTTGCATCAAGAAAGTTCAAAGGCTTATTGGAAGATTTGCAGCTCTTAACAGGTTCATCTCTCGATCTTCTAAGAAATGCCAGAAGTTCTAAAACATATTGAAGAAAACCAAAACTTAAGATAGGACTCCAGCATGCAAAGAAGCACTTCACCAACTCAAACAATACTTAATATCACCTCTACTATTGTCCAAACCAAAGGACGAGGAACAACTCTACATGTATTTGGCGATATCGAAGACGACTACCAATGCACTTCTAGTTCGCGAATAAGATGGATGGCAGCTCCCCATTTACTATGTTAGCAAGTCATTATTGGATATAGAAACCCACTACAGCCAATTGGAGAAATTAGCTTTGTCACTCGTCAATGCAGCTTGAAAGCTAAGGCCTTATTTTCAAAGCTATTTTGTAATTGTCATGACCTTAGGCGTGGCAATGGGCCGATTCGGCCACACTGATTCGAGCCTATTCAAGCCCATTGCCCATGACCTCGATTCGTCTTCAATGGCCAAGCTTGCCTTATTTTTCTTAAAACCCTCATTTTTTGGATTTGGGATTGGTTAATTAATTTTCGAGTAGGAAGAGTTAAAATTGTATACCAACAACTTGTTACATATACAATTTTTTTTAAAAAAAATAAAATTATTAAGAAAATAACAAAGTATGAATATGACAAAATTAAACATAATTTACCTAACTATACGCAATTTTGGCATACTCATTTTGTATTCGATAATGAGCGTCGTTTCAATCCTTTATACATGTTAAACTTCCCAAAATGTCTTCTTTGAGTTGATTTCTAAAATCGGACAAAATTCGATCACCCGCACTAAAAGCAGACACCGATACTACAATATTAACCGTGGGTTAATAGTATATCACATCATTCACAGAAACAATGGGATATTTATGTTTCCGACGTCTCCAAAAATAAGTAAATTGAAAGTCATTGCATCGGTTGGATCTACGATTCTAAGTTTTTGATTATTAAAATATCTATTTAATTATGCAGGGATTCCAATTGGTCGTGCATTCGATGTACTTTGATTATATGTAGGAGACACACTGGAAGAACTTGCATAAAATCTTTCATTCCTAAATTCTATAAATAAATGAAATATTTCCTTATCATCTTCTTCAAGATTATCGTTAAGGGAGGGTACGAGGGAGTCCGACTAATATTTACACCCAATCGCCGTGCATATAATTCATACATCGAAGTTAAAGTGTTTCCAAAATTAGAATATGTGATATGAGCTTCAAAATTCAAAGCATTTATAATTTTTCTTATAACATGTTTTGTACCTCAAATTATATCTAGGTCCATTACATACGCTAAAGGAAATAACATAGATAGGTCTTCCCAATATTTTCTAAATTTAAGTTCCATAAAAAATAATATTTCGGTAAAACAATTATCATTTCTATATGTATTGAAAGTTCTTGTAATTAAAAAAAAAAAATCCTTCTAGAACTTTAGAACTAGTGGAGTAGTATACCCCAAATAATATATTTGTAGAATTATAGAAATTTGTCAAAAATCTTTTAACTTTAAAAGTCAATTCCCAATCATATATATCAAAACAAAGTCCAACTCGTTTCTTGTATGTCTTGAATTATACAATTCAGCAATGAATACTTCATAGCCTTCACAAGATTTGAGTAATAAGTGAGTCAAGTTTCACCCTTGCTAGAATGTTGGTTGCAAACTTCTTGGATTCTAAACCAAACCGAGCACAATATTCTTCGAATGCTTATTTTCTACTTAGTAATATAGTAATAAATACTAATGGTCCCTAATTTTACCCATTTGTTCGCTAATATGTTTTCATACCATCTTGCACAATTAAATTAAATATGTAACACGCACAACTGACATGAAATAGGAAACCATGGAAATTTGGATTAAGAACTCTACACAGTTTATCAATAATAAGTTTATTTTCACTTTCATTAAAACTACGAATTTTAGATTCATAATGATATTCTTTTATATTTTGCATAATAGCATTAAATATATTTATTAGCATTATGAGGAAAATCAATTATTTTAAAAGAAATTATTCGTTTATACATTACCCAAAATAGGGTCTATATAGCGAGCAGTTGCAGCTATATGCCCTTTTTATGAATGCCTTCCTGTATATATGATGTAAACGATATAACACCATCATATTTTTGTAAATAGTGTATCATTTGCTTATTGTGCCTAACGAAATATTCAATGCAATTGGAACGAAGAGTGTTTCTACTTACTCTAACATGCCTTGGTTGAAGATATTCTTGCATAAAATTTGTGAAATGTTGGTTGCCCACTATGCTTAGCAGCAATTCAAACATGGCACGAATTTCACCATTCTTTCGTGGCAATTTTCTTCTGAATAGATCCATGAGCTTAGTATAGAAGAATTAGTACCAGAAAAATGATTATCGAATTGAAATTGTGTTTGTCTTCGGCCAACAAGTCCACAATTGATCGAACTTCACATAGTGATGATTGAGATAGGTAGTTCCAATTCCCTTTTGCCATGCCGACCTTGTTTTGCAATATTTACAAACTACTTTACATTATTGGAATCCTTCGACTGTATGATTCGTAGAGACCAATTTGAATTTTCTCAACACTTTCGAGTTCTTTTTAGATTTTCTTTCCTCTTGCATTGGGTATTTTGAGTTCCCGTTCCGAAGCTTTCGCTACTTCATCATTGTCACCCAAATCAATTGGATGACCACTTTCATGCACATCGTCAATGTCCAAATCGTCTGGAATGGAGACGTCGTTGACACCAAAAAACTCATTATGAAATTGAGATTATGGCTTTGATGGTGAGTTCCCATCAAAATGCCCTTAACATAAGAATTGAGCTCTATTTGTAGGAAATAAAATTGAGATGTATAAATATGAAATAGAAGAATAAATAATAGAATGTAATGGATGAATTATAAAAGTGAGATAAATTAAGAATATATAGAGAATGAGAAATAATTCTCAAATGAATTAAATATATTGATGATTGAATAATAATGTAATAACTAATAAGAAAATGAATTGAAAGTGTATTTTGACTGAAACATGTAGAAGATAGATTGTAAAGAATTGGTGTGAAAAATGGGTTGAAATGAGAAGTATTTAAAGAGTTTGAAAAAAAAGGTGATTGTGGGGGACATTTGAAAGTTTTATAACCATTGGCAACCCATGGGCATTGCATCGACGAGTCGCTTGGCTCAATTGCTACCCCTAAGTGAGCTCCTTTCTACTGAAGCAGATACTTCACAAACTTGAATTATCCAGATGACTAACCAAACTGCTATAAAATCTTAGGCATTTGTAGATTTCATCGTCAGTTTCACTCCGAACTCTCAGGTTCTAGACCAAAAGTAACTTTTTAGCTTGATGGACGGACCAATGTTAGGCACATGGCTGCTCCGGGTGGACAGATCAAACAACATCAATGGCGCATGCCTCTACCTTTTCTTAGCATCACTAGAAGGCGATCAACTAGAATAGGTGGTCAGGTGTGAATTTAAGGCAATAAACAATGAGGCAGAATATAAAGCACTCATTGCCGGACTGGACATAGCAAAGGAAATATGAGTCACTCGAATAAATATCCATAGTGACTCTCAGCTCATTGTAAAGAAAATCTAAGACACCTTCTTAGCCAATGATACAAAGATGATATCTTACAAATTGATCAAGCAGCTCTGCAGCAAATTTGATGAGTTTCAAATCACTCAAGTTTCATAGACCAAAAATATCCAAGTAGATGCGCACCTTGGATTAGCTATGAACACAAAACCAAGCATGTTCATCTCAGTGTTACTTGTAATGGCCAGCTGTTTCGAAACCAGTCGAAACAAAATTCTCCATTCAACAGAAGTGCAATCTTGAATGACATCAATTGTTAGATACCTCCAAAATGACGAGTTGCTACTAGACAAGAATAAAGCTTGACGAACTAACGCTATGGCTGCCAGGTTCTCTATTATAGATGGCAAGTCGTATGAAAGATCCTTCTTTGGACCTATCTCCGATGAGATCGAATATATTCTAGCTGAACTTCACGAAGGAGAATGTGACAATAAGAGACTAGCATGAAGACATTGAAGAAAAGACTATCATGAAGACATTGAAGAAAAGACTTTCTAAAACCAAGGAAAAATGGACAAACGATCTGCCGTAGCCATTTGGTCCTATTGCATCGCTGTTCGAACATCCACCGACCAAATCTCACTCTTTAGCTTACTAAATGAAAATAGTCATACCACTGGAAACATGCATACCAACCTTTCGGTGCAAATGGACAACCGATGAACAGAATTAAGTTGAATATTGCCATGGGTTAGATTTAGTAGATGAATTTAGGGAGAGAGCATTGGTTTGTACAACCACATATCAACAAAAGATTGTCCAACACTTCAATCGATAAGAACTAGAACTTTCAAAGAAGGCGAGTAGATGCTATGAAGATTATTCTAGAACACTAAAGAGGCTGATGCAGGCAAGCTTGTAGCAAATTGGAAAAGATCATACTTTATCATAAAAGTGGTTAGACAAGAAGCCTACAAGCTACGCACTCCAAATCCCGGAGACATCAACAACAACTGGAATGTCATCCATCTTCGGAAATATTATTTTCAAGTCTTCTAAACTCTTCTCAATTCTTGAATTTTCATTTTCATTCGAAATCCATATTGACTTAAGCATTGAAGGGTCGATGGCAAAAATGCAATTGGTGGTCCTAACCTTTATCTGCTTTCAGGAGAATTAGTAGACAAAGTTTTGGATGGTCTGCGTGAGATTGAGAAGAATAAAGATATTTATAGATTATTCTAATTTCTATGTATACTAAACTATTCCAAGAACGAAGCCAAATTGAGAATTATTTATCACCACCAGGATCAACACTAACTCAAGCATTAGAGAACAGAAATGCCATCGGTGGCCCTAACTTGTCTTTGCTCTCAGGAGATTCACAAGTTGGAACATAATGCCACTAGTCAAGTTCAGGACTTAATCAGCCGAAATTTGGGAAACCTTGAACTTGGGGGGCTGAAGATGCTATACAGATACCAAAAAGAATCAGACACTGACCGATATCACTCCAACTTCCATCAAGCCATTTGGATGAAGATGATCACACAGTTGCCATTATGTTGTTCGGACAAAATTGGCCCTACTGCCATTATCGAACTAATCCAAATGAAGACTCAGTTTCTTTCGAACTAGGACAACCTTCAAGCCAGTCAATGACATTACCCACCATGTCAAATAGACCAGACTAATCAAATCCTTTGTAAAAAAGTGTTTGTGAGTTTACTTCATCTTTCAAAGACAAATTGAGAAGTGTTTCAATATGTTTAATTTCTGTTTATATATCCTTCATAATTTCAAAAGCTATAAAAACCACAATAAATTCACATATTATATAATTTTAAATAAGTTTGAATACAAACATTCAAGTACATAATACATAAGATAGATCCAAATGCCTAATACATAAGTCTGAAAGGAAATATTAGCTGACACACACATGTCGAAAATGTGCTACCAAAGGAATTTATGCTTGTCCGTCCTCAACGCCATTAGGATCGGTACCCCAATCTCCTCGTTGGACACAACCTCATATTCGGGCTGTTCTTCCAACATATTGTGCATACCAAGCATTTGGCACAACTCAACATACTTGGTAATGCTTTGCCCACATTCCAGCTAGCATGTTTACCTTTCTTGTAATCATTCACAAGGAAGGTTTTGGTGGCTATCTCAACCTCTAGCGGGTAATTCTTCAAACGATCTTTCAAAGAAACAACTTGAGCTCCTGAAGATTCATTCAAGCTTGCAAGCTCTTCCTTCAAAACAAGTGTTTATCAACCATCCCGACTAAGCAGCAAGCATGTTTCTTCCCAATTTTCAAAATTTTGACTTCTCCATGTAGTAATGCATTCACATTTTGCACGAGCACACCTTTCTGGCCTATTTAATGACTTCATTCTTCTAAAAATAGCACCTTGCTCCATTGATTCAATAAAGACAAGTTAGATTTAATCAAGCGAGTTATCCATAATGAGGTAAACAAAACAAAAAAAAAAAAAATACTGTACTTCGTAAATTTGAGCCTCAAAAAATAAGCACGATCGAATCATCATCCACCAATGACGGCTCTGGACGACCGTGCTTACGAGCTACTGAGTAGGAAACATTAGGAAACTCGATCTAACTTGAAAGATCATTAGATAAGGTTGGAGTGTCAACTAGCCCCATAGAAGGAGAACCCTTCTTAGACTACGCTTCCTTCTCCTTTCTCCTCTCCAAAGCATCGAGCAAAGATCCTATCATCCTTGATATGACTCAATCTTCAATCTCACGATCAGTCGAATTAAGTAGATGGCACAAAGGAAGGCCATTGCATTAATTTTTAAACCCCTATTTACCATTATAATAGGGACCATATATCTTAGAAAATCAAAGAAATACCTCTTGGTTCTACTAAAATATGATCCCACAAGCTGCTTGAAGGTAGGACCTCGTAGAACGGGAGAAACGACAATGCCTCTAATCTTTGGATATCGCTAAGATCTTCGAAATACACTTTTTCCTGAATAGCCCTTTGACGGGCTGCGTGTTAATGTGACGATCTGCAAGAAAATGGAATAAGAACCTCGGATAAGTAAAACATATCGCGAGAAAAATAATCTACGAAACTCTTCACGTGACCATGCTGAAGGGAAACAACAATCATCCGAACAAATCAAATCACCCAATGTAAGGAAATAAGAACCTTTTCAGCCTTTGTCTCCAGAAGAATGGCACATTATCAACAGATCTGTATTTTTCCTCACATTTGAGGAAAATCAATCTTTCTCACTGTCATGCTCCTTATAAAGTAACCGTGCAACATCTTTGACATCTTGAATGTAAAATTGTGCCCGTTCGGCCAGGACTTGGAGGGCTAAGAATAATTGTCAAGAGTTGGGCAAGAGTTGGCTTGGTGTAATTTCAAAATACTCCAACATCATCTTGACCAAAATCAGGAATTGGAAATCTTTAAATGGCAACTAGTAGAAGAAAGTCCAACTCAGGACATCCCATGATACTCTTTCGTGTAGTTGTGATTGATAGAGTTGAATGGATACTAGAATACCATAGGCATCCCGAATTCTTGTCAAGTCAGTTTCCATCAGTTTGCTTGGTATGTTCTTAATAAACATAATATCATTCGCGCCCGAACGGCTCTATTTGGAAAAACTATGTCCAGGATAGCTATCATCAAAATTTGGACTGTCCGGGTCACTATTAATCTAAATACGTTTTGGATCAACCCTATGAGAAGAGCATATCCTAAGCTAGGCTATACACCTGCTAGCGTTGGTTCATTCGGACGGTTTAGGTATGTGTGGTCATTTAGCCAAGAGTTGTTGTCTAGATGGATAAATCTACTTACGCCTCCATTTGGCCAAAATTCGAATGAAATTTCGTAGGGAACATCAATAAAACCACCACAATTCATCGTTTATTAAAACAACTATTCATTAGAGGCTTCACTTTATCATGAATCAAAACTTAAAAAACAAACTAATGCGATCACTCATGAATTTGGAAAAATATTTTGAAGAATCCTTAAGAACGTTCAAAAAATTGAAGTAAGAGTTCGAAGAAAGGAAAGATACTAGAATTTCTGAAACTACTTGGAATCCGCCCGAGCCATAGTGGAGAATGAACCTTGAAATTGTATAAATAGACACGCCAAACGAAGTAAAGAAATGACTCCAAAATTTGTCCAAAATCATCAATTAAATTTGCGCAATCAACCATTTGGATGGACACATTTACCGACCGACTAATATTCCAAGCGAGATATGCCACACAATCTAGATGGGTTAGTAATTTTGCAACTAAAAAAAGAATAGTAATAATAAAAAAAAATTCAGCACTCGACAGATTTGCCGATGATGATAGGTGCATGCATGCCACATAGTGGCATTTGTTGCCACATGGCAGAACTTACTATGTGGCAACAAAAATCGCACGGCTCGATAAGCTATGAGGTACCAAAAATCGAATGGCTCTGCAAGCCATACGGACCAAAAAGTCGAGCTGTGCTATACCAAAAATCGCACTCCTCGGCAAGTCGTAAGGTATTCTCCTAAATACTGCACGGCTTCCAAACCATGTAGTAATTTCCAAAAATCGCTCGCTCGGTAAGCTTTTCGATAATCTCTCATGAAAATATGAAATCTTTAATGGTCGAACGGTCTCCATTCATGACCACATCAAATATTACAACCACCCCAAACTATAGGGTTAGATAATCCGTCCTATGACCAAAGAGCACTCTCAAAACCACTCTTTACTTTGAGTAGAATCCAAATTAAAGAGTGGAGGACAAATTGTAAAGGTAAAAATTATTCCACTGTCCCAAGTGTCACGGACCGCAGCTTCACTTGAGTCCCGTGACCCTATCGCAGCCGCACTTTGCCCCAACTTCGACCGGACATTGTAAATATTAGTCCATTTCGAGTTGTAATTTCCATTCCTTGCAATATTTATTTTCATTCTAAAATAGATAGAAAATAGATAAATTTTAGTATGATTCTTCGGCAAGAAGACGTCTACTCGTGGTACTTAGGTTATTTTATTTTTTCTATTATAGGGGGTAATAGTCTTTAAAACAAACTTTCAAGATTTCTAGTGTTCGCCCCATGCACTAGCCATTTGTAATTTCCTGCTTTCGTCAATTGTAATTTCTTGCTTTCAGTAATCAATGAACGAGTTTCTTACAATTGTATTTCAAGCTTTCTATTATTTTTGATCAAAATCTCTTTCGACCCTCGATAAGAAAGCTATGTATCCAATTGGATCGAACACCACGGAGGTGGTGGATCCTCCAAAGATGACTACGAAATAGCGCATGGATGCGCTTGAGATGGTGAATACTAGGTTGGGTTGTGCCATGGATGGCCTCGAGGAGAAGGTCGAGGTGGC